>JAPMOQ010015927.1:299776-358141 GCA_026543055.1 Argiope trifasciata
TACATTCCTTTCCCACTTTCTTCTAAATCTTTGGAAAAAAGAAAGAATCTCGCTGGTACTGCATAATAAAGAACTGAAGGGTTAATTCTTTGAATATTTAAAATTGATATTGATATTTATATAAATAAGGGAAAGTTGTAAGACTTTAATATGATTCTTTCTTTCTATCGGAAACAAAATATCTTTCAAAATTTTATTTAATTTATTTTTACTTTTGACCAGCTATATCTCAAATCAAATCATACCTATTGATTTAGCTAAACCATAAAATTAATTAATATTTCTATGAAATCATATCAATCTGTATAGAACAAAGCCCTTTCACACTTTCTATGTCCTGTAAATGTGTTCATTTAATCATTTATGTTAGGCAATGCTTTAAATTTTTTTAATCTAATTTTGTATCTGAAAAGGGAGAGAAGAAGCCGAATCTCATTTCGTTTGCTTGCATTTTATGGTATGTAGAAACCTACTTTTTCAACTACTTTCTCCTCTCTAAACAGAATAAACAAACAAAGGGGTTAAAAAATGGGGACCAGCGAAGGTTCGAATCGGATTGAAAATCACATTCTCTAAGCATCAGTATCGAGTTTTAAGGTAATTACTTCGAGAGCCGATGATGCTTCAAATTGGAATCTTATTTTGTTTTCATTTTATTTATTCCCCATACGCTTTTCCTCTGCTGTAGTTGTATCGGTTTCTAAACCAGTTTGATTACCAGGTAGTCTTCCTTGCTACGGCCCGAAGCAAAGTGGGAAAAAATCATGATTAAAACTTTTTCGAATGAAAAACTTCCTATTTTTCCGTTGTTGGCCGGAAAGGGTCTAGTTTGTTTTATAGTACAGAAACTGGCAGATGTTTGGAGCAGAACTTTTTTGTCTATCTTTTTTATACTTCACCTGCCTCCTATTTCTAATTTTTTCTTCAGAGTTAATCAGACGCAGTAACCTTTTTTCCCTTAACTACGAACAATTCTTATTTTTAGAGAATTAAAACTTATTTCATTTTCCTTGAGATTTCTTGATTTTTGGAATTTTATTTTTGGTGTGGTAATTTTTTTCTACATTCAAACCACTCTACCAGAAATGATCCTTTAAGAATAAAAATGTTTTTAAGTAGATACTGTTTACGTAAAAATACTCATTTGCTTTGCTTAAATTTCCTAAATAAACAAATTCTGCCTGACTTCGCAGCGCTAAGTGGTTCTTACGGTTGATTTAGTTTTCGAAAGAAACGTTTATTTTGCAACAAAGATTTCCATTCCGGTTCCATTGCAACTATTTATGCTCGACTATTTTGCTTTTTACCCATTTCTTCTACTTTTATGATTAGTTTTTTTTCGTTTAATAGGATAGATATGAAAAAATTTAATGAAGAAAAAAATCGCTTCCTTTGATTAATGACTGGGGAAGAAAACAGTTATTCTCATTTTTCATGGTATTTTTTTCATTGTATATTAGATAAATACATTTTTTTTTTAATTTATAAAAGATGACTTCTGAATTAATTTTTTTATGTTATTGTTTTTAAATATTTTTCTAAACACCGAATCGTTTTGTAAAGCGTTAAGCTAATTAAGCATGTCTTATCTTAGATTTAAAAAAAATATTCATTATTACTTCGTAAGGAAGACTTCTAAGAACAATGTGTTTTTTTTTTTTTTCAAATTATTGCTAATTGTTTGAATGTACTCTAAGTATCCAATCGATTCGAAAAGTGTTAAGAAAATTGAGAAGGTCACGCCTTAGATGAAGATTTTTTATTCATTTTCATTTCATAAAAAGATCTATAAATAAAATGTTTTTAAAACTATTATCAATTGTTTGAACCTATTCTAAATATCAAATCGATTTGCTACTCTAAGGGATTTAATTAAGGTTTAAAAATATTTTAATCCATATTGTTCTTTATTTTTATTTTATTTTTTTAATGTCATTGCATCGAACTTTCAACACTCTATTTATTTACGATGTTTAAATTCTTCATTGAGATATGATTGAAATCAGTCAACATCTTACCAATTGTTTTATAATCTTAAAAAATAAGTAACAAATGAAAAAAATGGAATTAATAATGTAATCACTCCCATTCATGAACCCATTCTAATGGCATATTTGGATGGGAAAACGGAGATTTTTTTGAAAATTGGACATTTTAGCTTTTACATTTGGACATTTTATTTTTAAGTAAAATAATATTTTAAAAGCATGTAAATTCCCATCCAAGTTGAATAAAATTTGACGATAAGATTAATTTTTTAGAAGTTTCAGTTACAGCTTTGTCATTTAGTCAGACAGTTATTTCATAATGTTAAGTAGCTTATTTTAATAGCATCAAACATTTGGAATAGAGTAATATCTCCAATAAAGTTGCATTTTTTTGGTATATCTTGTGAGTGCGCTTGAACAGTAATACAAAATAGTTCATTTTTTGTATATGCATTTTAATAATTCAATGCCATCCTTATCAGAAGGTTATGAGTTTGACTTCGTTTACCATCACGATATTTTTATATGAACAATGAACACGTGTTCGAAGTTTCACCGAAACGGCTTCAACTTTTGACTGTATATTCTTTCATGATATAAAATTTTAAGTCTGTCAATCTATCAAGTTGCATCAAATCATTGAAATGAAGGGAAATGAAGCTAGAATAAGCATATATTTGTATGTATACCCGATTTCATACTTATAATATAAATCAAAATTATGAAGTAAGAATTTTTTAATTAAACATGAAGATTTTAATTGCTTTACTATTATACATGCTGTTTTTTACGCATACAATTCTAATTTACAGTAAAGCTTTATTGGGTTTTATAATGTTCTTAATTATAAAAAGCAGCACATAAAATGTTAATAATGAAAGTTGAATATAAACTGCATTTCAAAATACAATATGCATAGGTATATGTGGATTTTAAATTAACATAAAAAGACTACAGTAACAAAGAATTCGCGTTAACCTTTACATTTGAGAAATTAAACAAAAGAATATGTTCACTGATTTTTGTTTCAAATCTTAAAAAAGTACAAGTAAAATTTTAGAATTGTTTACAAATTCTTGGATGATTTGATGCAGATTTTTTTTCGCTTTTGAAAGTATTTTTTTTTTAAATGTAATAATCAATATGAGAAAATCAGCCCTTTATTATATTTTTATCTAAAGAAAAATTGAATGAACTTATTTTTTATATCTCAATTTGGATTTTAAAAAAATAGCTGTCTAATAATTGGCATTTAACATTAGATTAATTTACAACTTTAACTCAGTCGCAATGATGATCGTGCATTTAAATCCCCTTAATATAAAGTTGATGAGGTGGATTGGTTATTAATTACTAAGATAAAAATTTACACTGTGTGAAAACTTTAAACAAAAGTTTACTGTTGAATCAAACATTTTCATTCAATTTTTTCCCCTTTAAATTCTTGATGAAGTATTGCTTCTTCCTATTAAAAAAATACGGATGTTTTCACTGTTTTGAAATTTTTTACATTTCAAAACTCTTGAATTATTTAAAACAGGTATTGCAGAAATGATTTCTTTACAAATAAGAAAAATGTAATCAACAAATAGTGAACATAAAAAAATAGTCCGTTTCCAAGAAATTGAGAAATTCAATACATTTAATTCTTTTTATGAAAATATTCTGAAATTCATCGACAAAATATTTTTTTCCAACATTTCATAACAGAAGATACAACTTTTTCAATCTTTACCAAACAAGTATATCAGGTTTTTGAATCATAAATGGGAAACTCCTTCTTCGGCTTGTTCGAGTAGTAGGAAATGCTTTGTCTAGAAATCTAGAATGAGAATCAATTCTGTCTCAAAAGGTTAACATTTTCATCCATTTAAAAGGATTCAATAAAATATTTTCTTAATGGAAGTAATAAAATGTTATTAATATCTCTCTCCTTAAAAATCTATCCAAAATTATATGATAAATTAAAATATCACTGTAATTATATATCTTATAATATATTTGATTAAATATTGTAAAATATCAGAATTAATTCTTATTGAAAAAATCGAAATTTATCTATGAAAGAATAAATTTCTAAAAAAAATCATTTTTATTTTGTTATTTTGATTAAAAATAATCATAATCGAAAAGGGAATAGAAAAAATAAAAGGAAATAAAGGGAAAGGGAATCGAACAAATAAATTGTTTAAATTTTTATTTTAAAAGAATTATGTTTGGGAATACTTTTGACGAATCCATCCTCCTGTAGTGTCATACTTACAAAGACTAGGGAGATTAACAAGCACTACAGACTCTTATAAAGCATTTGCAGTCTTAAATATGTCAAAGAGTTTCTGTTTGATACAATAAACCAAATTATTTACTATTTTATTTTTATAGCTGCATCCTCATCTACTTTATCATGATAATAAGAGAACATAGAATTCATGTACATTTTCAAACATTTGTTCATATCATTATTTCAAATAATTTTTCAAAGTTGAACTTCTTTATGAACACATTCAGCTAAACATCATTTTTTATATGCTTGTAAATTCTTTAATAGTTATTTTTTATACTGTAAATATTTTGGTATTTCAATAAAATTCCCGTAACATGTCTACCAATCCTTTCAGTGACCAGAATGGGTATAGATGCGGTAGTAGGAGATAGCATTCCCTTTTGTTTTTATAGATAAGAAATCTCAATGACAAAAGAGTCTAATTATCAAATCGAAAACTTTTTACAAATTACATTCAAATTTTAATAATTATTAAATAAGTTTTTTAAATCATAAAATATTAAAGTTCCATATTAATGATCCAAAAGAAGTCCATTCATATTCACAGGTCCATTGTAAAAGTGTTCAAAATTTTCTTCCAATTTTGCAGGAGGTTAACAGTTGTTTTATCTAGGGGTAAATAAGACAATTCAACGTAAAAGGATAGATATATGAGTAGTTTTGCCCATTCCTCGAATATGGTTTAATATATAATTGTAGAGACACATAAGAGATAATATAAAAACGAAATGCCATTAAAAATACAAAATTAGTACCTCTGGTCTATAAGAATATCCTGACCAATCGATATGATGCGTATTGAGAAATGAATAATTGAACTATTGCTAATTTTGAGCATAGTTGTTGGTAAAACAGCCTTTATTGTGGAAGTTACATTCCATCATACAAAGGAAATGTAAAAATGTCATCGATGATGGACTCAGAAAATATTACTACCGTTGTTGCATCTATGTATCGTATTGAACAATGTTCGCAATATTGTATGATATTGTTGAATATTCTGTGATATTCTAAAAATCATACAATTTTATGCAACATCCTGCTACCATTGATAAGATAATGCCTCGAATATCAATATCTATATATATTTAAAATGAAGTTTATGAAATCTGTGCAATTGAAATTAAAATCTATATATTTAAAATGATTTTGTGGACATACATCAGGCCGAATTCGTTAATCATCACTTGGAAACTGTTAGCAAGTTTGATTTGTTTATATATTCCAAGGCAGAAAAAACTTGAAACGATACATTGTTTGTGTGGGGGATAGTACGCAAATGTTTTAGTTTATTGTAAGATGTTTTCGAATTACAGAAGCATTGCCTATTAATTCCCCCACTTCTGAAACATAATTAACCCCTTGGAATCTCCTAGCATTATTCAAGTATAATTTAAAATAATATGTTAAAAATAATTTGGCGTCTTTTTGTGATAATCTGCAGTTCATCAGATATAATCCTATAATACTTGGCGTATTCGGTGTTTATTTCATTATTACTGATTCGATAAATTTCGTTGAAAGACATCTTATCAGAACAGGGAAAAGGAAGTAATTTCAATTTTGATTTGTAAACATTTTTATCATTATATATATTTGGTTACTGACAATTACATACATTATTCATCTGTTGCTAGAAAATTGGATTTTGAAAATCGAGTATTTATAATTTTTAGTATTTGGCGAAATATTAAGGTTTGTAAAAAGATAATAATAATATTAATATTATTTTTGATATAATTTAAAATTACTTTTGATAATGGATAGAATAATAACTTCTTATTGTTATTAGAAATTTATAACTATATTTAAACTATAGACAGAAATGTTTTATACAAAAAAACTATTTTTAGAAATACATAAAAATGGAGAACTGAATAGAAGTATACAGAATTGCATAACTATAGGGAAAACTGCACATATAGAAATGCATAACTATATAGAAAACTATATATAAAAATACATTTCTATATGAAAAACTCTACTCAAAAATGCATTTGTATATGGAAAATACTCAAAAATGCATAACTATATGACAAAGTATATACAGAAATACATAATTATGCGGAAAATTGTATACAGAAATGTTTATCTATATAGTAACCTGTACACAGAAATTATATACAGAAATGCACAACTACTACTATATAAAATCATATACAGAAGCTTAATTATATGGAAAATTATATACAGAAGCATAACTATATGGAAAACTTTATACAGAAGCATGACTATACGAAAAACCATATACAGAAGCATAACTATATGGAAAACCGTATACAAATGGAAATGGAACACTATATGAAAAACCATATACAAATGGAAATGGAACACTATATGGAAATCCATAATTATATACAGTGACACAGCATCACTTAAGGATCTCAACGAATGAAAGAATTACATCGTGGTCATTGGAGGTGAAGCGAACAGGGGCTGTAACGTGTCTAAAAGGAAAATCTGAAATTTCGAAAATGGCCGTTTCAAAATTTGAAAATATTTTTATACCAGCTATAATCTTAGATTTCACACAGTATTTCTTTATTGTTAAACTGATATCTCTATGAAATGAATCTTCATCATGATTATGATACATAAAAAACGACAAAAAATTAATGTATTTTTTAATAATAACTTTACAACCATCCTCGCATCCCATTAAGAGACATTCCAAAATCTACAAAGCGAAACATTATGACGAAAATATTGCTAATTACCATGGAGTAGAATTTTCGCATTATTTAAAATTAGGTGGTTGTTCAGACTTTTTCATGCATCGTATAAAGATCGATATTCCCTGAAAAGGCTATTTAAGGAATTTAATGTCCATATTTCGTGCTCGCTTTGCCCGTAACGCATGTTACTCTGAATAACTGCACCTGCCGTGCATTGAAAACCCACTGCCTTACGTAAATTAGATTTTCGCTTTTCTCTATTTTGATTACGGCAGTTGGCGAAGAACTTTTCTACCCGTTTTGCTGGTCATGAAAGAGATTAAAAATATCATAAATAAACAGAAAAAGAGGTGGGTGTTCGACATCATTTTTTTTTTTTTTTTTTTTGTAAGCGGTACGTTAAATTTTCCTAATTGTGTTTTGCCATAAAAGGATGTTTAACTGAACATAATTATTGTAAAATGGTTTGAATAGTTGGATATTTTTTAATTCTAGTAACTTTTTAATTAACTTGTCAGCATATGAAATGACTTTCGATTTAGAACTGAATCATACTGGCTGTATTTTTAAAGTTGAAGTTATTAAAGCATTTGCATGTAAATAATAATTTTGAAATCCGTTAATATAAGATTTACTTTTTTAAAAAAAAATTCAGATTCTAGCAATTTTGTTCTATTCCACTAGTTTTAGTTTAAGGATGCAAAATGGGGCTATATTGTGAAAAAGAAGGATTACTTAATAGAGATATAATTCACAGAATAGAAATATGTATATATAAATGAAATGAAATATTCGGAGCAATGATGAAGTTACCTAAACATTTCAATAGATATATATATAATAGTTTTGAAATCCATTTACATAAATTTTACTTAAAAAAAAAGTTCAATTTTTTATAATTTTGTCCTATTTCACTTGTTTTAGTTTGAAGATACAAAAAATGTGTTAATATTTTGAAATAAGGTAACTTACTAGAGATACAAGTGACATAATATAAATATAAATTATATAAGTAATTTTGAAATATTTGGAAAAAAGAAAAAGAACGACTTCGTCATAAATATTAATGATGAATTACTTTCCTAAACTTTATTTATTAGTATGGTAACTATATCTGCATAGTAATAATTACTAAATTAATAATAATAATTATTAAACATTGATAATATCCAAGTAATTAAAATTTTATATGTAAAATAAAAGTAAAGATGAAATAGCTTTATGAAATATTGATATTTCAAGGAATTTGCAAGGCATTTTTAGATCGATAAGCAAATTATTTAATTTTTTTTTGAAATCTTGAAATGATCATAATTTGAAGAAATATGTTTCATATTTATTTGTAATCAATATTTTGTATTAATTTAATGATAATTGTTTTAAAAATAAATTGACTATTTTTAATAGAATCATAGCCATTGACCTTACAATCGTTTATATACAATGAGTCAAAATTTGAGATTACACCTAACTTTTACTTGATAAATCTGACTTTCAATATAAATAAGACATTACCGAGATGTGAAAATATATTTTTATATTTTCATATAACAAATGATTTAATTTAGAGTTAAAATAAAGAAAATTCAACTACAAACATCTAAATTGAAAAAATGTAGAAGCAGTTTAAATAAACATACGCTGATTTTTGCCTAAAAAATTTAGAGTACAAAATTTTTGTAATAATTTGCATATAAAGAGAATGTCAGTATTTATTTGCACGTCTTTTGGCTTTTATCATTGTTCCCATATTTGCCGACCAATTTCACCAATTTAGGATGGTATCTGAAAATATTTTACCCCATTTTTCTTGCAACACTTGTTTTAAATCGGTTTTGTTCTTATTTTGTGTTGATTAACCATTTTTTCGAGTATGGTCCATGAGTATTCAACGGCATTGAGATCGGGGTACTGTGGTAGTGGCTGTATCTGTTTTTTGTAATAACAAAGATACTATATTTATGCATTACGTGCATTCTGTTTGGAGAAGCTGTTCGACTGGAAAACGAAATTTTCTTTTAACCCAAATTTTTGACACTTTTCTTTACATTGCTTCGATGTATATCCAAGAAAACCATATGATTTATAATCCCATGAATAAGAATTAAATTTCCTACTCCGGATGAAACCATTTAACCTCGAATAATGTCGGAGTCACCAGTATGTTAAACTGTAGGACGTAATTTTTTTAAATCCAAGACAGTCTTAGGCTTTCTCCCTGCGGTGCGACGGCTGTCACTGCCAAAAATGTTAAGTTTTCTTTCATCACTAGATATAACTTTCTTCCAAAAGTTATTGGCAATTAAATTGATGAGTTTTTGCCAACTTCTAATGCTTTATCTGTATTTGCGAAGTGATGGAAGTTTTCTTAGTAACAAGGCAAATTTTACATCCTTGCTATCCAAGTACATTTCGCATAGTTTCAGCACTTACACATCTGCCTATGATTTGAAAAGTTATTGTAGCAAGTTGAATAAACCAGATGGTGTCAGAAATTTAAAAAAAAAAGTTAAAAATTTGGATTTAAACGGAAATTCTCCTATTCAGTAGAACTCTGGTCCCAAACAGAATACACATAATGTAAAAAATACGTTTTATTATTATAAAAAGCAGGTTGGACACACTGCCATAGTTTCCCGACCACAATGCCGTTGAATATCCCTGGTCCATACTCGAAAAAGGGATTAATAAACACAAAATAAGAACAAAACCGATTTAAAACAAGTATTGCAAGAAAAATGGGGTATAATATCTTCAAATACCATCCGAAATTGGTGAAATTGGTCAACAACGTATAGAGACAATTATAAAAGCCAAATTATACTGCAAATAATAACTGGTATTTTCTTTATATGCGAATTATTACAAAAAATTGTGTACTCTGAATTTTTTGAGGCAAAAATCAGCGTATATTTATTTAAACTGCTTCTGAAAATTTTCAGTTTAGAAGTTTGTAGTTGATTTTTCTTTATTTTTACTCTGAATTAAACCATTTGTTATGTGTAAAAATAAAAACATATTTGCACCGCTCGATAATGTGTTATTTATATTGAAAATAAGATTTATTGAGAAAAAGTAAGGTGTACTCTTAATTTTTTGTGTCGCTGTATGCTTCCCATAATATAAATGAAATATAAAGAGGAAATAAATTTTCCAAAAATAAATTGCTTTTATTTAATTGGCTAAAAATAGTAAAACCTTACAGCGTATATTTATTAACTTAAAATGAAAATCAAACAATATTTTTTTCAAGAAAATATTTTCAAAGGGAAATAAGAAAATGCTAATTTATATTTATATCATATGCATTTCTTCAGCAAAAACTTGCGCATATGTTAACTTCAGATTTTTTAAATCTGAGTTTAAGGAATTACATTTACTAAATGTTTTCTTTGTAACATTAAATTGTCATTCTAAACAAATAATATAATAACTATGATGTATCTTTAGAATTGATGTGACTACTCACATATTTGCAGATAAATGGAATTTTTGCTGACAAGGAAACTAAGAGCATTATCGACCAAACCAATCATTATTTGTCTTTCTTCAACACAATTTAAAAAAGTATTTCATTTGGATCAGTTTTCGTTTTCTTTATCTCAAAAATAAGATTCTTTACTAATTTCAAGGAATTCACTTAATAGTATTACAGCACATTTTTATGAACATTTTTATTTCTCATTTGTTTTATAACTGAACAAAATGTAACAACAAAAAATAAAAATATATATATATTATTATGAGATGCGGCACAATATAAGAAATTATAATATTATAAATTAAGGGATATCAATAATAGAATTTCCAGATATGTAATTCGACTTATCCATAATTTCAATTGTAAATTGTATTTTGCAACGCAGTATGACCTCGTACCTCCGCATGCACCATTATATGCACAGTCAGACAGGATCCTTTAAATGCTCCAAAGGATGGAGGTCGAACATCTCCCATAGATGATGGGACGTATTTCCTTAAGAAAGTGTTGTACTGTGACCAGTGACGGCCCACAGGAGTTCCTTCAAGCGGGTCTGAGAGTCAGTTATTTGAATTACCACTGTATCTCATTTTGAAACTAACAATGTTATTGATATGACAGCATGACTTCTGAACTCTTCTTGTCTAAGTTTTGTATAAAAAATGCAATGTCTCTAATATGTTTTCATTTGATTCTTTACAAACATCAACCAGTTAGTGATTTCTTAAATCACATTTTAAAACACATTAACTTTATCAATGTTTTACAAAAATTTCAGAAGTTAGAAATAGTAATGCATCCTTTCAAATTAAACATTTCATTCCAAAAACATTAAAAAATACATAATTTTTTATATAATTAGCTACTGCATATAGATAGATATACAAATAAAATATTTTGGATAATTTTACTGCAGCAAAATGATTGACTTTAATGATAATTTCTAATTATTGAAACGGTTAAATTTTCATTATATACCCATTACCATATGTCAATAAAATCCTTTTTAGAAAAGGAAAATCCATAGAAGAATTGTGCCCTAAAGCCTTTATTTAAAAAAAACAAAAAAAGAAACTGGAATTGGACATTACTGCAACAGAGCATTTTTTGTGAGTGAAACGATAGAAAGAAAGATCATGGCTTTAGGCCCGCCGAGTATGTGTCGAAAAACGCTGATAGCTCGAAGCACTGTCTTCGGTGTTTGGGAAAAGGGCTGATTCAGAAGTTTCAATTGCGTATGCAAAGTAAGGAAGGGATCGCGTGTGGCTACTATTGAATTTCAATCCGCCGAGGAACACTTTTAAATTATCGATTCAGCAATAAGTATTGTTTTGCGTGGGCATAGACAGAAGTGTGTGAATATTTACATACACTCTGATGAAGACACTTTTCCATTTTAGAGCGTGATCGTGTCTTATCTAGAAGGGTCTTAGCTCGGAAAAAGGAAAAACTGTTGGCGTAAACAGATTTGAAACATACCTCAATAAAGAATCCACCAAAAGAAATCCAGGATTTTTTCCAATACAATGCAAAATAGGAAGCTAAGGTGAATATTTCTTTTTCTCTTTAATCATTGATTCAGATCCGTCTGAGTTGCTAATTTTGCTTCGGTAAGAAAAGAAATAATCTTTATTGTTACAGTTTTTTTTTCTACAAGCAGTTACTTCAAGTAATGGAACTAAATTTCAGAGGAGATAGCTGAAAATAAGAGTAGCAATATTAATATGACATAAATGAATATTATCACTTAGATAACTGAAAATAGAAAAAAAAAACAAATCACAAATCAATATATATATATATATATATATATATACATACATATATATATATATATGAAAGAAAATATATGAAATGAATCAGAAAAGTATCACTTAAATCTACAATAATTTAATTTATAAAAAGCTAATTAATAAACGTGGATGGTTATTACATGAAAAGTTTATAACTTAAAAAGGTTACTTTTTTAGTAGGCTAAAAGAATATACCTTTCAAAGAATAAATTAATCTAATTAAATGTAAGCAAGAAGTTGTACATTCACCAGAAAATTAAAATTTTAGCATGAGAAAATTTTGGAAATCACAATGAAAACATCTTTTGCTTTTCAAATATAAGTAAAACTTAAACGTTTGCTTGGATTTCGGTAACACAGTTATATTAAATCATACCTTGGTTGTCATCGATTTATTTCTTATAATTATTGGCCAGAATCTTTCAGCTTTAGAACTAAGCAACTATATGATGATTAACTGAGAAATTGCTCCATGTTGGTTTATCATCAATGTAGAAGCTTCTGTAAAAGCTTTTGTAAAGCATCGGTGATATTGATAATCCATCGCAATATTATCCGTTTTAGAAGAGAAACAAAATTACTCACACATATATTTGTCACCACGTACATGAGCTTATGATGAAAGCGATACATTCCGATATGTTTTTGTGTTTTTATTCTTTTATTTCAATAGCTGCTATTGGAACAAAGTATTATTTTTTATTATCTTAGAGGGCTAAACGTGAAATTAAGAGAGTCTAGTTGTTACGGAGATAAGTTTAAATATATTTAAATTACATGCCAGTTCACACACACACAATTAAAGAGACAGAGAGATCAGTAGAGACATTTTGAACCCTTTAAACTCGAAAAGGTGTCTCAAACAGTAATGTGTACCAGTAATAAATGTACTGTACTGAATTTATTGAGACATGTGACAAGATCTCGAGTGACGAAATAGAGAATTGCATAAATAACTCAAAAAATAAATGAAACCGGTGAAAAAGACTAGTTAGAAAAATGTACTCTACGATAAATATAAACAAAGACAATTAGCATGGGTCATTTATAAAATTGTTAGAAATATTTTCAATTAAAATTATACACTTTCTGTTATTTACAAAAGAGTTCACCCTTAATTGAATAGTTTAGATTATATTAAATAACGATAAAGTAAAATTTAACCAATGAAGAATGTAAAAAAATTATTTATAAAATTAGAATGAAAAGCATACTCAGGGGCAGGGAAGGAGTATCGGAATAAAATTTTCCTTTTTCAATTTTAGAAAGGATCTTTTATACAAATAAAGGAGTTAATGATTAATTTTAACTAAAAAAAATCCTCCGATTTTACCGCAATTCCATGAAAAGTATTTCACACATACATTTTTAACTTCTAAAATTCCGTAATTCGTGTAGGGTACCTTTTTCTAACTAGACTTTTTGCCGATATTCTTTATTTCTTAAAATTATTTTATAATCATTATTCACCTCTAGTGATGCTGTAATTTCTCTTTTAAATTAAGCGTTATCACTTTCCTACAGATACGGATTATTCAATAAATCCCTGGCATACGAGATACCGTTTTGAATTTAGAGGGCCTAAAAGTCGTCACTCAAACAACACACATTAAGCATGACGTGTCTAAACTATTGTGAAAAGGAAATTTTAAAATACACATGAATTTAACCAGTACATTAATATTTTATTTTCCTTACATCATTCTAATTAAACTTCTAAATTCAGTATGAATACTTAAAAATAATTGTAAAGGAAACAGAAATGGAATGCAAAGTATGTAAGAATTATCTTTGAAGCTTAATTTCCGTAAATAAATCTATAAGCATTAAAAAAAGTAAATTTGTAACTTTCGCCTCATCTACAATGTAAATTTAACCTCAATTAAATTTTTGAGTGAGGAACCATCCATTATGTTTTACATATTTTAATTAAGGCAATTTAAAATTTTAAAGAAGAATATTCAAATTAGTTTAATAAAGAGTTAAATTTAATTTAAAATGCAAATATCAGCAATCACTCATTTCAAGTAAAATTTTAGAACATTCATAAATTTTAAAATAATAGCAAAATTAATATTATTTTTCATTTCGATTAACAATGCTTTTTTAAAAATTTCCTACAAATATTTTCGAAAAGTATAGGGTCTTCGAATTTTTTTACGATTTGGAATTATTTTTTGTAACCAGAATTCATGAATTTTTTTAAATTTAAAATTATCTTTTTAATAATAGAAATACCTTATGTTCCTTAATCATTGAAACATACGAAACGTTTTGAAATCATCTAAAATCATCTATTTCTATATCTCATTGGCGTTAAAATACATACAAGCAGATAAAAACAACTCATATATAATATTTTAATTGCCCAAAACTAAATAAATTAACTCTGTATTGAATTAATTAGAATACAGCAAACAAGAAATTTATATAAAAGAGAGAGAGATGTCTTTCTTCATTTTTTATTCAATTGCAAATTATGAATAGAACAAATTTAGAACGATGGAAATTAAGAAAAGAGACGAGGTAAAAAAAGACCTCATTTTTGATCGAAGAAAGTTGAATCAAAAAAATGTAAAGCTGTTCGTGCCAAAGTAAAGTATGATTCATCCCGTATTCAAAAGATGTGCAAAGGAAAACTAACCGTTGAACGTGAACTCTGCACATGGTACATGATTATTATTTGATTAAAGGCGTAAAAGACTCTTTTTTAATCTTTGAATCTTCAGTCAGGTTTCTATAGTGAGCTTCTCGGTTACTTTGGAACATTTCTAAACTTTGAAGGAAAGGATAAAATTCCCTTCTTTGCTCTGACATTTGTTTAAAAAATAATAAAATAAGAGTCGGGTTACGTGAGACAATGGTTAGGAACAAAGGATACGATTCATAATTTTGATTAAGTTTACTTTCTTTATGATGGTAAAGCTACATAAAATTATTTTTTTGTTATTACTCTTTGGCTATCTTTTCTGCATATTTCTGTTTTTACTGAAATTGGCATATACTGGGATATAGTTTATATAAGCAAATGCGTGATTCTTATCGTAAATAATATTATAAATTTTAAAATATTATCAGACATAATTAATCAATAGAGATTAAATAATCATTTATCTTTTATCAAGAATTTTTTAGTTAGATTCTTATAGGAAGATTGCCTGTTACATGGCAAGAGTTTGGAAGAATTTCTTAATTTTTTTACTGAACATGATCCCTAGAGATCCAAACAACTTTTCGTTGAAAAGCTGTGTTTACATACGTACATTATCTTTTATCTTCGAGCATGTTATCTTTTGAACATGGTAACGAGAATAATTTTGTTTGGATTTAAACTGGCTTGGAACATATTGTTAGAAATGTAAAAATCTAGGACGAATTCCTAAATGACCCATCTTGCTCAAAGGAGGTGGAAATGTTTGTCATTGAATTCTTCTTTCACTATAATAATATTGAAGTGAGAAAAATAAACCCAAATAGTCAAACTATAAACTCATTAAAGGGGACGACTTTTGTGTTTAAAGTTTTTCGATAACTCCAATATTTCATAAATTAAAAACTGAAAAATGATTTTGAGGCCATTATTTTGAATGTTTCTAATCTATCTTATTTTGACTGTTTCTAATATTTCTAGTTTATCTAGCAGCAATTTATGTTGCTAGATAATAACTTACATGCAAATAAATCTACTTTTCCAAGATGAAATTTTGTTTACTAATGAAAAAAGACTGAATTTAAAAAATGTAATTTATGAATAAACAGAAAATTAAAAGTCGTATTCTCTTTTTAGATCGCACGTGGGTTAATTTCAAATTCATGCGCCTATCCAGAAAAGGGGTTATGCTAAGGCACAAAATATTTTCAGGGATTCTTTTTTAAAATATTTCATTCCTTAATTATTTTTTTTTACAATTTTTCCATTGTTGATTTTTTTAGTAGTATTGTTTTGATTTCATTCGAAATTGTGAAATGTTCGAATTTTGCTTCATAAAAAATTAGCATCTTTTACTCCATTCATTATATCATGCCTATTTTGGTAAAATAAAATATATATGGAGCTTTTGTTAAGGATTTCTATGTCTGAAAACAAACAGTATTTGTTTTTATCACTCCCTTTTAATCTTTTTTTATTTGGAATTTGGTAACAAAATAACAAGAATATTGATATGTATTGTATGTATTTAGAGAATATACGTATAGAGGTTGTATAGTATGTATTTAGGGGATATATGTTTAAAGGATGGATAGTATGTTTTTAAAGGATATATGTATCCAGGATGGATAATATGTATTTAGAGAATATACAGTGATAAATTATTAAGATCACCCCTTCAGTACAGTGTGAGGGAAACCTTTAGCCTGTAATACTACTCACATTCTACTTGGCATAGATTCTGTGAGATGCTGGTAGGTTATAGAAGGTATCTGACCCCATATTCTATAAACTGCACTTTTTAGTTCTTTCGTACTGGAGGGTCCTGACCTGCTGTCTGATGCTCTATGTCACACATTCTCAATTGAATTGAGATGATGATTTGGGCCAATGAGGGTCGGTCAGATCAGTGTCATGTTCTTCGAATCATCTGAAGACAATACCAGCTGCATGACAAGGAGCATTGTCTTGCTGAAAGTATCCATTCCCGGCAGGGTATACGGTTAACATAACAGGATGTACTTGATCGACGATAACGCTTAAATACCCTTGGACATTCAAACTTTCTTCATTGTAATAAAATGGCCATGCAGTGCTAATAAAACTTCCCCCAAGTCATAATATTTCCTACAATTACTTGAAATGTTGTGATAAGGCAGTTCGGATCTATGGTTTCGTGCTGTTTTCGACATATCCGAACTCTGCTATCTGCATGGTGTAGTTGAAAAAGTGATTCATCAGGCTGTATAATCCTTTACCAAACATCTACTGTCCAATTCTTATGCGCCTTTGCAAACTGGGGGCGTCTGTTCTTATTCAAAGGGATAGGCCATAGGTGTCCATAGACGCTACGGCGTAATGCATGGTCCACAGTTCATTCAGAGATGTTTGCAGTTGCTCCTTTAATAAGATTCCCCGCTATATCCCTTTAAGACCCAAAAATTTTTTAGTAGGAATTAAAAGTTTTGTTGGTTTCCTCTAATTTGTAGGATCATATTTGTACCAAATTTGGTAGCTGTAGATCCAACAGTCTGGCCTGTAGAGGGCCAACACACACACATTGAGCTTTATTAAAAGTGTAGGTTTAATTTTACTTATTAAAGTTTAATAGCAAAAAAAAAAGAAAAAGAAAATTCCAAATTTCATTATACTTGAAATAATGAATAGTAACAGACTTTAAAAAGTAGCAAATACTAATAAGGCTTTAAAAATACAATAAAGCAAATTCTAATTTCTATCTACAAAAACAATTTGCTTTTTAAAGATTTTTATTAATGCATTGGATATTTAATTATTTTTAATAATATTTTTTACTTCTTGAAATCCAACATAAGTAATAATCATAAAAATAGAAAAAAAACTTATAAATCAAAATGTTTTTAGATGAATATTTTTTTTCACATTTAATTCAAAATAAAAACAAAATAAAAAAAATAATCCTACTTGAGTGAAGTCATGTCCATATTCTTAAAGGTTTAAATAACCAATATTAAGAATGAAACATGCATATCTAAATCTATATTCCATAAATGACGAATCAAAATGTACATCAAAATATTGGTCATAGCATAGAACTCTTATTGCTACATTTTTATTCGAACGTTTTTTAAACTTCCGTTTAGAGTCACCAGCTAAGTGTCTACTGTATCGTTCCCTAGTACCTCATTCCAATAAACAAACTCATATTTGGATATTTCTTTCAAAAGAAAAATTCTCTCAATAATACAATTTGAGATCTGAACCACCTATCTGTAATTCTCCGAAATGTTTTTATTTCCATCTTGATCCTACTGAACTGCCACTTCGGGGCGGAAAACAACCACCTCATAAGCTGATATTGCATCGGAATGAACATGAAAGCCATTTGGACACCCCCTATCTCAGCTGGTAAACTGGTTCGGAACAAAGAAGGGTTGGTCAATTCGGAACGATAGAAACGGTGTTATGTAGCATCCAAAAATATTTCTGTTCGTATCCAAAGGTAGTATCAATCTTCTCTTAATGGGGCGTTTTCGAATAGGAATTTCGAAAGCGGGCAGATACCGGAGATTGAACAAAAGAAAATAATTTCAGATAAATGGATTAAAAAACTGAAAGGGTAGAGATGTAGGACTTTTTTTCGCACAGCTTTTCGAAATTTGCTTCCTGTAGGGTGCTGTTGTCATGAATATAAAGTCTTCGGAAATCATTCATGCAGTGATCTAAACGAAGCAATATCGATTAAAATTTATGATTTATTTTGCAGAAGATAATAAATCTTAAATTTTGTGAATTATGTACACCTTTGGATGGTCTTTTATGAATCATTTCCTATAATTTAAGGAATTGTTTTAAAATTATCTATAACATAAAAATAATTTTTTTGTAATAAAAAGTTTAGTTCTAATAATAAAGTTTATGATTTTGATTGAAAATATCTCTATAATTTTGTAAATAATCCCATGTAACATTTTCCTATATTTTTATTTCTAGATATGACGTACACTTTTTCGATCTGGCCTTTTCCACCGATCTCATTTATTTTTGTAACTTGTCTATTTCACAGCTAGATACGTTATGATATGTCTCAATAAATTCAATATGGCGCTTTACTGCTGGTACACATTACTTTTCTGATTTAACGAGACACCGTTTTGAATTTAAAAAGCTTGAAAGGACTATACTGATCCCTATATATGTGTGTGAATGT
Source organism: Argiope trifasciata (assembly GCA_026543055.1). NCBI lineage: Eukaryota > Metazoa > Arthropoda > Arachnida > Araneae > Araneidae > Argiope > Argiope trifasciata. The sequence continues at coordinate 318,837 of JAPMOQ010015927.1, forward strand.
GTTTTGTAAATATTTTTAAACTTATCTGTGTAACTATATTCGTTTCATTATACGTTTATTCCTTTATGTGAAACAAATCTAATAGTATTATGGGAGTTAATAGCACTGTTGTTATTGTTTCTAAGGACAATATTGAATATTTCATAGACAAGCCCACTAATCGAAGCCAGCGATTTTAAGTCTAGAGAGCTCTTTTCTAGTTTCAGTAGCGCAAATTAAGGCGAAGAGTATGGTTTAGCTACTCACATTTCGCTTACAGAACCCCTTTTTACAAGGGGGCATATTTACACTTCCCACTGATAGAAAAGAGGAAGAACAACCAAATCCGAACAGGGGGTCAAGGGGAAGGAAGACACGCTGCCCCTATGTCAAGACGTCGGTAAACAGTTCTAATATTAGTAATTGCAATGAAGAAACATAACTTGTCAAAATGTCTTGCTTTCATCATCAGCTCAGGATCTCGTCGTCAAATATGTGCATATGTGTCTCTTTAATAGTGTATGGATGTCATGAAAGGGACTCCATAAGAAAGGTTCATTAAAATAAAAGAAAAACTAATGGAATCGTTGAATATGAATGATGTAATTTTATCCAAATATAATGTATACCTCTGGTGAACCTGCTTGTCGCTAAAGGCGACTAATCTATTTATATAACACTAAAATACATGGTAATGAAATTTTTATCGAATATTACTTATTGTCAAAAGGCAATGGACAAGTGTGAACAATATGAACCTTTCAGATTGCGTCATTGAGAGTTTTAAATGCTATATAAAACGTTCTGTACGTTTATAATACTTATTTTTTATATGTTATGTTTGTACGACATTAATATGTTTTATACGTTACTTAATTCAACGTTTCACTTATGGAATCTGTTATCACTAGATATCCAGGTAGAGCACTTGTTGTATTCATATCTCTAAAAATCTCTATAAATAAGATAGGATTGAACCACAAATTGAAAGTTTAATCGAGTTCAAAAATAGGTTTGAATATCACTAGATGCATAATCGCTATGACATGTTGACAGAATTTGATTTTCATATCTTAAAAAATGCAATATCTCCCATTTTCCATGTCTTAAAGTTGAAAAAGTTTTATTTTTATGATATTAACATCATTCTTACAAAATGTTTTATTTATTTTTAAATTTTGTTAATGTAATCTGATACTCAAGGTATAATTTTTCTATTAATATGAATTTAACTATCAACCATCCATTAGAACATCTAATTTTGCGATTTTGCCAATGTTAAAATGAAGATTAAAACATTTTTGTGTCTGAACAGTAATTACTAAGTAGTGTCTTCGTTACGTCCCCATTCTATTATTACTAATACTTTGTTCACTAGTCTTTTGAAGTGTATGAACTTTTTTTAAATTCTTTTAATACGCTTCTTACCGTATACTTTTTAATATGAATCATTCCTGAAGAAATTTAGTAAACTGATTCAATTAAATTCAGATTTTTTGAATTTTCCAAATAAGGAAGAGAAATTTGGGAAAAAAAAATTCTACATTAATCTTTTAAAAGATGTAAAAAAATCTATAATCTAAGCTAAAAATTCGTTCAAGTTGCGATTTATGTTTTTTATTATGTTTTTCTATGATGATAGGTTACATTATAAGATATATTTTACATATTTTTTAATATTGCTGTACTTATAATTAAAATTTTGTTTCAGAATCTGAATGTGGACAAAATTTACTTAAAATATTTCTATTTTTGTACAATGTTACTTATTCTAGGGAATTTTTTGAGATAATTTTCAATAAAGTTGACATTGTCTCTTTACTATAGGTACGCTTAAACTTCTATGCTTTACAAGACAGCATTTTGAATTTAAAATTTTTAAAATGACTTTTCCGATCATTCAACATATATGCATATAATGTTTTATTCCTTCTATATTTCTTACCAAATGACTACAAAAATTTTGATTGCATTTTATTCTTCTTGGAATATGCGGTAAGGGATTTATAATCTTGGGTGAGCTTGTAGAAAGGTCAACGAACTCAAAAGGTCAGTCAATGATGGGAGATTGACATTTTCCATTTTATATCACTTCTTTAAGTTTGGGATAAAAAATAAATTAAATTAGGTGAATTAGTTTCTCCTTAATTGCTGATATGAAACTTTTTCGATACCTAATATTACTTAGAAATTAAGTGATGAAAATAAATTTCTCCAATATTTAACTTAATCTATTTATTATACTATCTGTATTGGAATTTCGAATTGTTTGCATATTAATGAGCTAAAATTCAATAGCTCAAAAAATATTTATTGGTAACATTATGTTAAAATGAGCAGTTTTAGAACAAAGCTGTGCCATGCTCCGTTCATATGAATTTATTCAATTTTATTTACTTATTTATTTAATGCGACAATATAGATCATGTAAAACATCTATTTTTTAATCCGCTGGAGCTCATCCCGCGATTTCCATGAATTACTCAAATGTAGCAAAATCTGCTTACCTCGCGGTTTATGCGGGAATGTATTTTTCTTCATTTATTGAGTAGTACATCCTGTCCTCTCTGTTTAACTATTGAAATAAATTATATAAAATATTAGACGTTTAGTTTACGTTTTTGATAACAGGTGTCGTTAGTTGTCCAGTGAATTGCAGCAATGCAGGCACGTGGTATTACAGCTCAAACTTCACATCTTGTCTCTTTTTTCTTACGAAAATAGCTGCTAGAAAATGTTCATGGATTGACATAGAGTATATTCCTAATTACTTATCAGATTCTGAAAGCGTTTTTAGTTTTGATAGTGATAGTGATATAGATTTTTCAAGCTGCTCCTCAAATAGCGATGGCTGGTCATGATTCAATAAACTTGCAAAGCGTTAAACAGTAGGGCAAAACTGATATGAAGATTATACCTCCTGCTTAAATTATATGCATTTTACTTTTTTATAGTATGCAATAATTAGAAATTGACTGTGATTCAACCGAAATATATTTTTTAAAAAAATTTGGTGAAAACATCTGAAATTGGTTTTTCTAGCAACTTTCTCATGATAAAAATCTGTATAATTTTTTTAGAAAAAAAAACTTTTCACTTCACTTTTTTTTCACTTCTTCAATATATAAAATCTTAAAATGTGCAAAAAAAGAGAAACGATTTCGATGCAGAAATTGAGCAGTCAGAGGGTTAATAAATGCTGTACAATGCAGTATCATTGAAGTCATCAGCTACATTCACTTCAATATGCAATATTTCATTTCATTTTTGCATACGTAGTGAATTTTTTAAAAACTATTGTAGCAAATTCAGAATAACCAGTAACCATCCTGGCTCAATCGGCAGATTATCTCATTTCTGATCGGCTTGTTCAGTGTTTAAATACCAGCCTCGGCTTTTTTTACGATGGTTGTAATTATTTTTAATGTTGTTTATTGTTCTTCTAAGATCTCGGAGATCCCAAATATTTCTTAGATATTCAAAACTGGATTGTTCTCGAACATTCTATATAAAATTTCAGCCTTATCATCGATGGGTAAATTTTCAGTCTCGTCCTGATGAGAGTTGCTTAGTTTTAATAAACCTTATTTTTTGTTTAAAGTGATGGCATATTTATTTGCCTTTTCGTGATAATATTAATTTAAGCAATAAAAAAATCTACTTGTCTCACAAGTTGGAGAGGCAAATTACTGCTTTCTTTAACGACAAAGAAACATAGTGAAATAATTCTTAGTCGCAACTGTAAATAAATATTACAAAAAAAAGGCGACATAATCAATATAGTTAAATTCTTACTGTCATTTTATAACTGCGTAGGTATCTATCTATGAAATGATAAGCTAATTCCAAAATTCCTTTTATATATCTGTGTTATTAAATAATGCCAGAATAATCATTTGACATAAGCATTAAGATATAAATTTATCAATTAAAGGCATTCACTTTGTCTATTAATTTCAGACTGAGCCCTTCAATTTGATTGCACCAGACATTTGAAATTGAGATTTTAGCAATCAAATGAGAAACTAAATCGTTAAGCAATTCCGATCATTATTTCTGAGATAATTATTTTTGTTTAAAAGCATCCTTTGGGAGAAAACGCACCAGAATCGTCATTAAGAATTGCACCAAAATCGTATGGAGACGTCAATCTTTCAATTATGCAGTTTTTTCCTTAAAAATAATTAATAAACGTTAGTATCTTCTTTTTTCTGGTATGCTAGTATTTTATTTTCTTTCCTTGTGGTATTCTGTGGTATTTTTGTACTTCATATTTTTTTTCTTTTACAAAATAAAATGTTTTCTTTTAATTGTTATTGATATTTTTGGGATTTTAAGCAGCTTAAATAAATATTAATATATTTTTCTTGTGAAATATGCTTGTTCAAATAAAAATGCTTTAAGTAATGAGCTATTTATAAGAGTATTGCATAAATTCCTTGTATTGTACTGTGACTTATGGCACTTGACCAGCTCGTTGGCATCTGCCAGCGATTTAACCCGAGTCAGCGTCTCTTTTTTTTCGGTAGTTTGTACTAACGCCAAGAGCATGACTTAGCTACTTCATGCGTTGCATTCACTTTAACAACCTCTTTTTACAGGGGGGCACATTCATAAACCACACAAATAGAACAAAGAGCAACCATGGCCGCATCGGGGCTCGAATCCGGAACTGCCAGATCACACGGAGGACATGCTACTCATTGTCCAGGACTCTGGCCATGATTTCATTGGTAGATGGATTAATCAATGACATTTTTACAAAAAGAAATTATTAACAAACTACTAAAAATCTGACTAATCCGTACTATTTTTAGTTCAGTATTTTGGATGGTTGATGTTTATTAACTTATTTGTTTGTTTATTGTAACCACTTTTTATTTTACATCATAGTCACTTGATAAGCCACTGGATATGCACTTCTATGTTCTTTTCTAGTTGTTATTTAATGTTCGTCTTCTTCATGTATTATGTATTCAGGCGCCATTGTGTTTATCGATTCTTTCAATCATAACCAAATCTCGGCCAAAATTCTGTAATATTTCTTGGAATGTAGTTCCACAAGATCTTGGGTATTTCTATGTTCCACCACTATGTTCCATCGATGCCACATAATCTTGACCAAATACAAAACTGTATCTAAGGCTCTACAGGCGAAAATCCACTGGAGACATACAGCAACACTGTTTGGGGGAAATTTCTTCTACTTTGATATAAAGGCTGCCTTCAAACCATTTCTCAGTACAGACTATTGAAAGCCAATCCAGCATGTGACTTCTTTTTTTCTGCGAAACAAAATTCGTTAAGCAAGTCATATTTTTACATTTTGATTGCTCATTGGGTGGGGTTCTCATTAATCAAGTTTTGATTATATTATTAAAAGTATTAATGTCATTTCGAATAATAATAAAAAATCTAACATGAGTCATTATTTAATACTAAAAAGTGTTGTTTTTAAGTGGATGAAAATGTGAAGATATTTATAAAATGTTTTCACCAAACAAAAGAAAGTTAATTTCTTTTAATGTAAAGACATATATGAATACATTATTTAGCGTGACTATTATTAAAAGAAAATATAAGGCTTTAAAATAAAAAGTATTTGAATGCAGACTATGAAATTAATTTCTATTTCGAACTTAATACCATAGCGTTGACACTTCGAAATTACACATACAATTTTACTGAATATTTTCAGTCTTAGGTATACTAATTAGCAATAGTAAAACCTTAAAAATTAGTGAAAGATAGATGTAAATTTTATTGAGAAAAGAAATATATAAAATGAAACAATCTTTTCTTAAAAGTTAACCCATGAAAAAATTATATTCAATTAATCAATTTTTGTTATTCCCAACAAATAAATTAAGAATCCTTACATAATATTCGCATTTACAAATTTCATTGTACAGTTACCTAATTGCTGCGCACGTCATAACTTGAAAAAAATGTATTTTTATTTTTATTTCACAATACAAATATATTTAAATAAAGTAAATTTTTAATATTGTCAAAAATTTTAAGCTCAGTAAGTTTAAATTTTAAAAGAGGCTCGCATTTGTGATTGGGCATAAAAATCCCTGCTACAACTCTGAAAATATATACATTTAAATTTTTCTTTATTGCTCGACATACTAATATAAGGCCTAATATGTCATAATAAATAAGAATAATATTTTTTTATTTAAATTATATTCTACGTCTAAAGTTTAAGAAATAAAAATAACACCTGCAAATTATATAGTTTTTCAGTTTTTCATATTAATATCGTGCGCCTTATACGACAGGTCTATATTTCAAAAAGTCCATATTCTTACACTTAGCTCTGGAATTGAAAATGTAATAAACCTATAAATAAAATATTCCTGACTTTTGACGTAAAAAGATTGAAATATGGAAGCATTTACTTTGAAGAGCTGAGATATCTGAATTTTTACATCCAACGTATTGTCACACATAAAAAACAAATTTGAAAGAAAGAAACTGTAAGAAAAGACATTTCATGAACTGAAAGAAGAGTTAGCCATTTATGTAATAGCGTATTTTTTTGTGGATAAATAAAGAAAAAAATATAAGGCTTATATCATAGCTTTAGGCGTGTCGACTGCGCGTCAAAAAGTACTTATGGCTACAAGCATATTTCTAAGTGTTGAGAAGAGAATTATTCAGAGGATTTATTGCTAATGCAAAAGAAAAAAGAATCGCTCTTTGGTACTATTGGATTTGAATCCGTGGAGGAAGATTCTTAAATTATTGATCAAAATATAGTGTTTTGTATTGGCATAGAAAAGTGTTCGAATATTTGCAAACAAATAAACGCATACATGTAGTTTGTTTGTTTTTTTAGAATTTTTTTCGTGTTTTTTTTGGTAGAATGTAGCTAGGAGAAGGAAAAAGAAATGCTGACTTTATAAGATTTGAAATATATCTTAAATATATTTACAAATGGCTTACGGAAAATTTTCCAGTATAGTGAAAAATGTAGAAATCAAGGTGATGTTGTTGCTAGGGTACATTTCATATCTTTTGCTCACTACTTTGAGTTAAAAAAAGGGAATTATTTCAAAAATGTATGCATTTTTTTATCGCTTAATGGAATTTTCTTTTAAGCTTAAAAATGGCGTCATGGCATAGAGGTAGCGTTTTTCCCCTGATCTTCACCACCTGAATGCGGGTCTCTGTTCGGGCAGGGTTGTTCGTCTTTTGTGTTCTATAAGGTGTGTGATTGTGTCCTAATGTAAAAAGAGGTTTGCAAGCGAATATGACTCATGAAGCGGCTAATTCGTATTCTTATCCCTAGTTGGCAATACTGAAAAAACTGGAGACTCTCAAGTGGCTTAAATTGGTCATAGGTAGCTGTTCGGTGATATTGTAAATATAACATTGCAATAACTTCGTTTATTTCTATACTTTGCTTAAGAAATATCGTACCGGCACAAAAAAGCTGATATTTATTTTGGAATATTTTTATGGACCAGTAAAATCTAACAGTTAGTTATGAGAAATTTGCACATATATAATTCCAGATGCAAGCAATTCAAACTTTATTTATTTAAGTAGATTTTTGGAAGAAATAAATAAATATACAATGCCAGGCAATAGAATAAATGTTAAAATAACATAAAATTCATTAAGAAGCGAGAATTAACCCTCATTATCATAAATAATTGTTTCTTCATAGATTTGGTTCACGGGGGTGATGCGGTTTTACCAATTTCCTACAATTATGACAGAAATGGTTGATTGTAGCATTCAATATTTGAGTATTGTATCATATTAAAAAAGACCAATGGAATACAGAAACTTTACACAGCCTTGTGAGAATGGTCCCCTGAAATTTTTCTTGCATATTTTCTTGCCTAATTGTCTATATTCGGCTTCTACTTCAAAAAGTTGTGTAACTTTGGATGACGTGAATAAACAAGTACTCAAATTTTTATTTTCAGACACGAGATATTTGAACTTTCTAATATGGTAAAATAAATCCCATAAATATTTGTATTTGGTCTCTTTCTTCAAGCCTATCAAATTTGAAATTTTACACTGAACTATTTTTTGGCAATTACTTCACTTCTGGATTTCTTGAATTTTTGGAGTTATAATGCATATAATAGTACGGACAAATTAATAGCCAACTCCAAATTGCCGATCCATATAAATATTTGACATGGATCATCAATTTAAAACCTAAATTTGCACATTTAATTTCATTTACTTAGCTCTTTGCTTTTCACAATTTCGAATTGAATTGAATCCAGACACTTCCCTCCCAAAGAACTGTGTTTTGTATTCTATAAAAATTACAAACTTTATATAATAACTTTATATTCGGTTCTTAAGTTTCAGTTATAAAAAGCTCAAAGAATTTTCATAAATTTTTGGAATTTAGAGACTGTAAATGTGGAAATTCATAAAATCTCGAATTTGAATCTTTCGACAATTACAATAGTATTATATTGATACATAATATTGATATTCAAATTGATTGAAAATAATTTTAGAAAATAAAATAAAGAATACAACAAACAATTCAATTTTCTATTTTTTTATTTATAGTATTGATTAACATCACAAAAAATCTACCTTTCAACTCTCAAAGGTTCCAATATTTTCATAGTCAAACCGCGAACTGTATTTCATTTTCATATTAAATTCTAAACTGGTAGTATTTTTATGTAATGCTTTTGAATACTAAATGCTAACTTACTAAATGCATTTTTAAAAATCATAATGCGTATTTATATATGGTCTTGTTAGAGCGTTACTTAATAAAAATGCTGGAAAATGATTTAATTTAAGATGTAGCACCTAAATACATTTCATATGAAATAAAAATCCACGAAATATATTGGAGAATATAATTCATAAAATTATTCATTTGAACTAAACAAACTCAAGAATTCTATTTTTCTGTAGGTTTGAATTAAACACGCAACGGAACTCAATTTCTTCCAAGTATATTTAAAACTCATTAGTATTAAAATGCTTAAAAACAAAATACAAAGAAATGTGTTACAAAGTAATTTAATGACGTAAAACTGGATGCAAAAATACTTTAACATTCGGTTGATTAAACTCGCGGCAAACAAACGAAAACCTTTTTTTTTTAAATTTTATTTAAGAAATGAAAGATATCGTCCTCGATTTTCTTTCACACGCAAATTATCAATGGAGTAAATTTTCCATAAGGGACATAAAAAAAGGGGGAGAAAGTAAGTAAGAAACTGAGTTGGAAAAAAAGTATTTTTCTCTCTATCCAAAAAAGTCTAGGCTTAAAAATTGTGAGGTAGTTCGTGCCGAATATAAAGTATAATTCTCCGCCGTATTCAAAAGACTTGAAAGGGCGATCTTACCATTGAACGTGAACTCTGCACATGGCACGTGATTATTATTGGATTAAGAGCGTAAAAGACTCCTTTTGAATCGCGGAATCGGCAGTCGGGTTTCTTTTGTGAGCGTCTCGGTTACTCCGTGACATTTCTTATCTCTGAAGAAAAGGATAAATTTCCCTTCTTTGCTCTGTCATTAGTTAAAAAAATATTAAAACGAGAGTCGGGTTACGCGAGACAATGGCATGGACAAAAGAGTGAGATTCATAATTTTGACTGCATTTATTTTCTTAGCAACGATAAAGCTAACAAAGGAGGTTGGATTTTTTTTCTTGCAATTATTCTTGACTTTCTATGCTGCACAGATCTTGGGCCCGAAGGCATTGTATACTGCTTGTTGTTTGTGTTACGGAAAGCATTCACGATTTTTGTTTTTTGATTTTAGAATATAATTCTTTAAATTAGCTATTTTTGTCATGTATTTAAAGAATTTTTTTTATTAATGCTTTAAAAATGTGCTTTGTGAAGTGAGTGCATTATGAATGTCTCAATCCATTCTTTGATTAAATGTTTGAGAGTATTTCAGAGGAAGAATGTAAGATTTTTTTAAATAGTTATTTGAAATATATAACAGTGGTGAATTCAGTTTTTCTGAAACCACTTTAGAGGGCAATTTATAAGATGCATGAATTATATCAAATTCGAATAAGGTTTTTTTTATAGATTATTCAAATTGTTGTTGTTTTGTTTATTGTCGCTGTTGTGTGACAAGTGCAATAAAAGAAGAGAAGAAAAGAGAGAGAGAGAGAGGAGACTATTAGATTGAGTCTGAAGCATGCAGAACAGCCTTTCCACATCTTCAGTTTTGTAAGTAAAGAATATGTCTTCGGAGTAAAGAATATATCTTGTGCAGTCTATGTCTATCTTCAAAGAGGACTGAAACAAGAGAAAGATAGCTAAATATATTCTTCGAATCCTTACAATTGAAGTTGTGATGTCTCTTTTATTATTCAGATTTGTCAGGAAAAGTTTCTTTCAATTAGTGCAGAGCCTCTGTATTGCCATGGTATTAGCACCAGAGCAATAGTAGTTTAAATTATGTAAAAATAATTTTAATACCACAATGGTTAATATAAAAGAAAAAAAAAGAAAAGTGAAACACTGGTTTTATGAATTTAATAAAATTAAATTTAAAAAATCGAATAATACGAAAAATATATTAGGTGGATCTTTTTCTATTCTTTAAAGATTTTTTTATATCATATTCGAAGAAATGTACTGTATAGTAATTTCTTTTCTAATAAAAATTATTGCAAATTTCTAATAAAGCCTTTTTTTTAAGAAATTCTTGCTCTAAGTTTAAATATTTTAAGATTATTTTAAGTCTTAAGGGAAATTTAGAAAGAAAATTTGCATGAACTCACGTTACAATTTAAGCTATATTTCTAAACTGCAATTTTCATTGAAGAATTTTAGCTGTTCTTAAAAATATCTTCCATTTTATATGACTCATCTATTTTCAGGTTATTTTCCCTAGAAAATCAAGACATATTAAATTATTCAAGTTATTTTATTGAAACTTATGCCAGAAAAATAAATTATGTTTTTAATTCTCTGTTATTTTACAGAAGTTGTATGAGACGATGCACGTTTGATGTTCATCAAAGGAAAAATTCAAATTAATTTTGCATTTAATTCCATACTATAAAGATGGAGAAAAGGATATCACAACGTGCATCAAAGCGGCATGAAGTTTCATGTTGGATGATACATCTTTCTATTTTTTATTATCATATATATGATGATGACATCTTCCATTGAATATATGATGATATATTCTATTAGATTTGACATGAATTTTGAGTGTCTTCTATGAAATATTTGTGAACAAAATAATTTTTTATACATCATTATTTCTTTGTCTGAAACAATAAGGATCGAATAAAATGCAATTGTTTTCAGATCAAATAAATTTTGAAAATATTTCCTTTCCTGACATACATTTTCCATAAAATTAAATTTTAATATGGGAGGAGGGGAGGTTCTCATGTAGAAGTTTATATATCGTAATGTACATGAATATGTGTGTGTATTTTTCATTATAAAAAGTATTACCTAGGAACTTGAATTCAAAGAATCAAAATCTACGATTATTCCATAGCGTCAGAGTTGCATGGAGCTTATTCAGTTTCTTTAGAGGTTGATCTAGTATTCGAATACTTCCAGAAATTATTCTCCTCCTTTGAAATGTACACGGCTTAGTTTAGTTACATTAATGTCCCGTTTTTAAAACCGCACTAGGAATATTTTGGAACTGCCCCCGTAATTTTGTGCCTCAGTCAGATGGCTAAGACAACAAGCTTAGGCTCTCCCCATTCTCCAAACTTCCTGGCCACATCAATGTGAGGACTTTCGGACCAAACAGATTTAACATGAACCATGCCCATTTACAGGAATTTTCTTCGTTGGAAGTGGATCACGAGCTTGAAGCCTTCCGGTTCCGAAGCAGAGACACCTTACCACCAGGCCACAATTTTTGTTCAAGAATCACTGCTTGATATTATATATAAAATTTTTTAAGTAAAATAACCTCATCAGAGCAAATCTTTAAATATTATTTCTTGGAATTGCCTATACTAAGTTACCAGAATAAATAAGATTTTCAAAACTTAAAAATACATTGAAATCTTTATTGAGTAAGACGGCCTTATTCTGTAATTTCCTAAGCTTCTATCTTGACTCTCCAGCTTTACTTCCATTATATCCTTTATAAAAACCTTATTACAATAAATAAATACATTTTTTATTTGTCTTTCCAAATAATTCTCACAGCATAACATTTTGAAAATGCGACTATCCTTCTGAATTTGTTTCAAATGTTTTCCGTTCCATCTTTATCCGAAAGGACAGCCACTTTTCGAAGGGAAACAACGACCCTATAAAGATATCTAGCATCAAAATGAACACGAAAACTCCCATCCTTACCTTCACATCCGTTTACCTGACTTAATAGGGAAGCTTAGAGCTTGGAATACTTCGTCAATTCGGAACGATAAAAACAGTTTCATACACCACCCATAAATAGTTCCATTTGGGTCTAACGTAACATCAATTCTTTCTTAATGGAACATTTTCGAATAGGGATTTTGGAATAGGACCGGATACCGAAAATTGAACCATAGAAAATGATCCTGAAGTAGAAAATGAAGACACAATTACTATTACAGGCTTACCTTCAGCCTTTCTCAAGTTTTTCTAAGAGTATCAATCACATAGAGAATCATGTTTTCTGAATTTCATATACAGGATATTGAAGAAATTTTTGGCAAATAAAAATAAGTTAATACTAGAAATTAGTGAAATATATTTTATAATATATCATATTATATATTTAATGTCAAAACATATAAGATAAAATACCAGTTTATACCAGTACGTTTTTTAAACAAATGAAAAATATTGTTACGAAACTGTGGTTTTGCTTTCTCGAGCTAATAATATCATCGTAAGGAGTGATTTGTAGAAATGAAAGAATTAAAAAGGCAAATATTTATTATTAGAGAATAATCTAATAATACTACCAGTTATATACCATAAAGAGAGCCTTATTTTGATGTAATACTACAGTTCTTAAGTAATTAAGAAAAGAACACTTTGAAATATATTAGTATTTCTGCATTAACTATAAGATTTTCATTGTCAGTGTAAGCTATTTTTCAATAACTTGTTCTAATATTATTAAAATTCAGTGGAAGTAATCATAAAAAATTATATACATATAAATTGATAATTTTGTCGTGCTATCTAAATTTATCAGCATAGTCAATCTTATGGCAATTCAGTTACCTTATAAATTAGTTCACTTTTATCTTATAAACAAGATAATTTAGTTATCACAGGTAACTGTTATTAACTATTTTAGTGATAGCTTTAAAATTGTTTTAATTTGTTAAATTGATGATGAGAATAAGAAAGAAAGAAAAAATTATGAAAGCTACTGTTCGTATCAGTATTCTGAAACGACCATTTTTCGACGATTCAATCTCATTGAGCGGTGAGACGTGGAATAATGAAATTTCTGTTTTTTCACGTTTCTGAAATTTTTCCTCATTCTTTGACCTTGACTATCGTCCTATTAGATTTTTTTTCAATCCATTTTTTTATGTGTATGTGAGCATCGTGTAGTTTAACCGTATTATTTTAATTCAGTTTGTAAATAATAAGATCATATTTTATTGTTAAATGTAAACATTACTTGCTTCCATCTTCCTTTTCACTCCTATGTTGATTAAAACCCTCCTAACGCATACGCAAAAATGTGTAGGTTTTTAGAATCCATTGTCAAGCATTATAGTCTACAGATTTGTCAATAAAAAATAATATTTGATATATCTATATCATGTAAAGAAAACTGTAAAAACCTAATACACAATTTAATTATCCATTTTAACTCTAAAATAAAATGATTTGATAAAAAATGTATTATATTATCATTTAACTTCAGCTCCTATAGATTGGTCCGCCTCCAAGTTTTATAATGATGAATTAAGAGGCAAAATCGTTAAAGTTACATAGCTCCTGAAATCCTCTACATTTTATGCCAGATGAATAATTATAATCTAATATTCATTCAAAAAATAAATAAGGAAGATTTATGTATTGAATGACGGAAACTCCCAAAACTATAGGAAAATAAAATCTACAGAAGTCTTCTACGGCAGTAAAAATTATTTTTGGAACTAATTATAGAATTAATGAATCACCATATGTTTAAAATGTAAAATTTATTTTAGTTTTAATTTAATTTTTATGAATTTGAAAATTTTTTGTCTTTCAAACAGTAGACTAGTAGCGAATTTATCTTTATTTGAAAATAAATATTATTAACTTTATAATAATAATATAGAGATATTAGAAAGTAAGGATTTAGTAGGTATGAATTCATACAATTGATTATCTTATTTTTATTTTGATCTCATAACTAAACTACCTGTCAAAAGTATTACGTTTGAGAAATTCCGTGTTTTTTTTTCAAGTATAGGCTCCCCAAAAGTAATATTTATTTTCATTTAAAGTGATATTTACTAGTAAAAATGTGGTTGAGAAGTTTCTAACTATTATGTATACCATTGTGAAGCATAACTATTGCGTAAGCCATTATGAAGCAATAATCTGCAATGATTGTTACATTCTTGTAGTTTGTTATAAAATCTTTCCGAATGCGAATGATTTCATTTCGCTTGTTATGCATTCGAAGTGCGTTCGATATGCATTACTTTACAATCTAAACTGTTTATGTATTTTCTAAAGGTATGAATTAACTCATGAAAAGCTCTAGACTGTTATTTTAATGCACAAAAAAACATTTCAAATTCTACGATTGTTCATCGGTTCGATCGCAGAGAATTGACTGTTTCATGCCTCATAGAGATTTTATAAAAAGATAAAAAGCCTTGAATGTGTCATCACAAGTTATCTTCTAAACGTGCTGACATGATTATACAGTGAAATTAGATATCCGTGTTCTACTACACTGACAAAAGAATGGTATAAGTCCACGTCTGTGATTGACAGACCCAGAATGGTTAGTAGGATGCTCCGTGAACCTGTTTGCAAGGTACAGATACCAAGAAAAGTAGCAGTACTGATGAAAGCAGTGCGTAAAAATCTATATGAGTGGGCCAAGGGACACGAAAATTTAAATATTTCGGAATGGAGACAAGGATTTTCTGTATGTCTGAAATCTCCGGCCGTGTTTGATGCAAAGCGAAGGGGAGCACTAGATTCAGCCAGAATGCTTGATTCGCTCACCAAAATACCCAAAAAGGGCTATAGTTTTGTAGGGCATGTCAACTGGACGACTTCCTTTTGTAGAGGGAACCATGAATGATGGCAAATATATTGGTAATAGATCTTTAAGTAATAGATCTTAATTGATCTTTAAATCAATTATACTTTAAGCAAGTATAATTGGCTTAAACATCAATTGCTTCGTAGAGTTTGTGACATGTTCCCAAAGAAAAAAAAATAACAGATTCTTAGAAAACTCTAGCCTTTACAATGCATCAAAAAAGATAAAACAGACTTGACAATTAATTTTATTTCCTTTCAATTCTGACTTCTATTACGAAACATTCGTTATTTTAGGCTAAGGCTACATTTGCAAAACATGATATTGATGTTCTTTCATGTGCTGTAAACTTGCTGGATTTAAACATCCATTGAGAATTTAGGGAATATAATAGGAAGAAATATAACTGAAAATCCCCCCCAAAGCAAAACTACAATTTCAGGAAGCAATAATTAAAGTTTGGCACCATGAAATAGCCTTAAGAAGTGTCGTTCAACAAAACCGAGTAATTGCTGTGATCAAAGCCAGAGACAGCCCAATAAAATATTAAATGAATTTTCGTTAACTTGAACTCTTCTATTACTTTTTCTTATCAAAAGAACTTGAAACTTTTTCTTTATTTCATTTTAATTCAGGGAACCTAAATAGATTTCCACACCAAAAACATGTACATTTTGTTTGTATTTTATTCTTTTTAAAATTATTTTTTTAACTTTCAATAATTTTATTTTATATTGATTTTAGATTAATTTAACATATTATCTTAGAAAATATTTTAAATAAAAAAATATTCTTTTGGGCGGCTTATTCTTGAAAAAATATAAAATTTAACTAACTTGCAATACTTTTGATTAATAGTGTAATTTTATCGCAAATGACAGAACAAAAAAGACTTAAAACAATTTATATTCAATAAAGATAATGAATTAAATTAATAATGAGTAAATTGCTAAAAAACATTATTCAGTTAATCTAGCAATTTCATTTACGACAATTACGAGTCTTAACTTGTAGCATATAATGTATTTTAAGTTCTTGGTATCTTACTGCTTTTTTTTGGGGGGGGGGGCTGGAGGGAATAGGAATAATCAGATAGTTTGACGAAATTTTTAAAAAAATCAGAAATAAAAGAAAAATTAATATTTCTATAAAATTTGTGTTGAACAGTGTGATTGTACGTCACGAAACAAGTAGCGTTTGCAATACAACATAAAGACGCAAACCCAAAAAATACAGCAGCTCATTGCAAATATATTTGATGAAAGATAAAGATGTAACATGTAATGCAGAAAATAATACATATTTAATGGTTACACATTTGCATTGGAGCAGTAGAAGGATATTAAGAATAACAAAGCATTGTGGTGTAAAATTGTAACATATATATTAGCCATCTATGGCTGAAGTAGCCTACTATTGCATATCTTCTATTGCTGAAGTAATTTAAATTTACGGTGTATACTTTTCTCTTAATTCATGTCATAAGCTAATGCTATCTCAATCTAAGGTTTATGTTATTATCTAGTAACCTCCTACTATAAGGATCCTAAAGTAGTTGCCCTTTGAATGCAAATTTATATCTTCTTGACGTGTGTGTTTACCCTTGGTAGTTTTTTTTATTTAAGATTATAACTACCCTTGCAAATAAAATTGTACACTTTTCTTTGTCTTGTTAGTATGTTGCTTCTAAATTCAACATTAAATGCACGTATTTCAAACAGTATTTCAAATTGTGAATCATGCGTTACAAAATTTATCTTTCATATTTAATAAACTTTTCAATATTCTAACAATTTCCCCTATTTATATTCAGACATGAATAATTTATAAAATTTGTGTCTAAAGGAAGAAAAGCATTACTTATAATAAATAAAAAAGTGCATAGATTTCTGTCAATTATACTATTTAAGAAGAAAAAAACAGAGATCGGTTAATTCTTAAACTGCCTTTAAAACAATTACTTATTTCCTTTTTTAAGATAAAGAGCATTCTTTCTTTACTTTTCTATTTTACCTGAAATTTGTGATACAAAGAGCAATGGGAAAAAATTCAGATATGTCTCATAATGCCATGTTGGGATATATAAGATTCCTCTTATTCAACTAATAAGAAAGTTAACAAAATTCTAGATTTTCCTTTCACAAAAGTGCTGAAAGAAAGCGTTAAGGAAGAAATCATTTATCATTAACACTAAGGGGAAAATAAATCATTTTAAGACATTCACTCTCTTCATTAACTTCTGGCTTAGGCATTTCCTTTGATTGCTTGGAGCATTTGTAACTGAGTTTTTCAGCAATCAAATGGGAAGCTAAATCGGTAATGCATTCCATTCATTATTTCTGCGATAATTATTTTTGTCTGAAATTTTTTCTTCCAGAGAGAAAATGTGCCGGAATCATCATTAAGAGATGCTCGAAATTATTTGAAGACGTCAAGCTTTCAATTATGGTATTTTTCTTTAACAAAAAATGCTTAACTGTAGTTAGTTTTTATGTTGTTTTCGTTGGTATCCTATGCTTTTTTTTTACATTAAATGCAAATCTCTTTTTTGAAATAAGGCGCATTAATTGAATTGCTACCTATATTTTTGGGGTCATTTTATTAATAAATATCGAAAATTTTTCTTTTTTCTCAATTAACATATTAAAAAAAAGACATAAAGGAATGAATTATCTGTTAGAATTTATTATATAAAGGAATTAATTATTTGTTAGAAATGAAAAATTCATAGATTATTCGTTATGATTGTGGTCTTTTTGCAAAAACCCGGTTTTAAAACGCATTTTTCTTTAAAGCATTATTTGTAATTAGCATACATGGACTTTTTATAAAGACTCTATATATTTGTTTAGCTATTCAACACAAATATTGCAGCCGATTTTAAACTAACTTCCTTATGAAGCTTGATATTTTAACATAGCTCATAAATGGATGATTATAATACGATATTAATTTTGTTAACTGTTTGGAGAAATTTTGCCATCGTTTCTGGCTCATTTGGATACTATCATAAAACCGATTGCAAATTTTATGCATATAAAACTGAAACACTAAAAATAATAATTTTATTAAAAATGCTGATGAATTTTTAAAATTCAAGATCATAAATTTTCAGGAAAATCTATATTAGATTTGGCGATTATGTGAGGTTATAAATCTGCTGGGTGGTTTGAGAAATTATTTTATGCTTTTAAATCCATTTAGAGATCATGTATTAAACTATTTTTATTTAAATTATATTCAATATGAGTGGTTAAACTGAACAAATTATTAATATGTTAGCTTCTGTTACTAAATATCATCTGAATGCTTAAATATATCTTTGGTAATTACAATTTTTTACATCAGGAATAGTGAAAGAACTTTTTTTCAGTTATAACTTTGAACGAAAGTTAACATCCAATAACAATATTAAGTTATAATAATAAATTAAGTTGTTATAATAACTTTATTATAAAAATATATAAAATAATTGTGCAACAATTCTGGAGGATAAGAGACAACAACAATTATTTATATAATTAAAACATTGTTAAAATTAAATTTTATTTTGAAATATTGTTATAACTGTATTTTTATACCAATTATAACAATATTTTAAGACTATTTCTACATATTGAATGGAAGATATCCAAAGAAATCTTAAACTGATCCTTGTACGCTCTGTTATGGATACTTGGCTCCTTTTATTGAATATAAGCGCGAGTATTTCTATATATATTAATATAATATATTAAATTACTTCGATAGAATTCAAGTCGTTTGCTTTTGATTTAAAAGGTTAATGAAGTAATATCGTGTCATCAAGAATTAAATATATATTTTAAAATTGAATGGTATGATCTTTATACATTTATCTGTACAAATTGTAGGATAAAGCATTTTGGATTTTATTTTTACATATTGAAAAAATAAAATATAGAAGCGAAAATAAAGCTCACAGATAATGCTTGTTTATTGCTGATCAGGATTCAAGATGTAGATAGTCATTCTTCACTTTTGGCTCTTATTGACTGATGATTTAGAGGAATACTATGAAAGAAATGAAATGGAGATGAAAAATATGTTATATAATAATTTTCTCATCTGTGCTCAATGTACAGTTAACAAATTTTAAAGATGTAAATATAAGTTTAATTAATCAAATATTAAATGTATTAATTATATAATATATTTTAAATACATTATATTGAAGGAACAATGGCAAAATAAAAAGAATTCAGTAGCTTAAATAAATAAGAATGCTAACTCAATGTACCAAACATTTCTGAATAGACATTGAGAAAATTGTGGAATAATATTCACAAAAATAAACGAACCTTATTTATCTGAAATTAATCCAGCATTAAAGTCACTGGGGCTGAATAACTACTCAAAATAATTATAGAAATAAAAATTAAGTGTAGATCTTGCTAATCAATACCATTCATAGGCGCAGAGTTAAAAAATTCTTTTGTAATTGGGAAGCAATATTTTTTTACAAGCACTTTACCGAAGAAATATTCTAATCTTTACAAAGATACTGTTAAAAGGTTTTAGTTGCAGTTCTGTAAACAATTAATTCCTATAGGATGAATTCAGGAAATAATTGATACTAATGAGATAAGAATTACATCGCGAAATTGAGATTTTTAATATCTGTTACGTTGCTCTGAATCTATTTAACAAGTATTAGGGATAGAATTAAATACATCGAATTAGTTTTTATGATATATGGTGATATGTTATATTTAAAAATATGTGATAATATTTTATATTATATAATATGTGATAATATATTATTTCATAGAATATTTATTTATGAATATACGTTAATTCATATAGTAATGTTCAATTCCATAATATCATACATAATTTTTTTTATTTTTTCAGTAACGTATAGTTCCTGTGCAATTTTATTCTTAAAATATTAATTTTTATTGCAATTCCAATATCCAAATTTGTTTAAATAAAATGTAGCATATAACATGAAGTTAATAATATATATATTATTAATTCATGAATTCGTAGGATTCAAATCTTTTATTTTTAAATTGAGTCAGAAGTTGTCCTATATCATCATGATTGTAACTATGTAAAATAGATGTTATGATGCTTTACATACTTTTACATAATTAATTAATATAAATTAAATGAATAAATAATAAAAATAAGTTCATAATTAAAAAATTATATTATTGTGCCATCTATAAATAAAATAATAACTATTATAAATAATAATGACTATAAGTTTTTATTCAATCTATTGATCGTATAAATAAAAATACCGATTCTTGAAATGTACAACTTTGTTCCACAATTTAAAAAAAGTTTTAGCGTTTTATTTGAAATTTGTATAAAATTCGAAAATATGTCGTTTTACCATTTTATTATTATATGGTTGTTAAAAAATCAGTAACATCGATGCAAAACATAGTAAGAAAAGGTTTAAAGATATATATGTTATGGCGAATCTATTTAGTAAATTAATTAAAATAACCGTTGTAAATTTTAATAATATTCTGTAATCATTAATGATAACTATTTAAAATGATAATTCAATTAATAACTTGGAATCCATCAGTTTCCGTACGTATATAAATTAAGACTTCTATTATTTATTTTCTATTAATTTATATATATATATATAATATTTCAAATTACTTCAATATAAATTCTTGAAAGTCAAACTGCTATTTTTTCATTATCAGGATATTATTTTCATCAGTAAAAAATCTTTAAGAAATGTGTCACACATCATTTTTCAAAAAGAGACTGGAATTTGCACATAGCTGTAATAGAGAATGAAAGAATAAAAAAAGTAAGAAATAGATTATAGCTTTAGGCTTGTAGACTACATTTTAAAAAGTGCTGATGCACCGAACATATTTCTTATGTTTGGAAAAATGCTGATTCAGAATTTTCAATTTCATTTGTAAAATAAGGAAGAAATAGCTTGTAATTACTGTTGTATTTCAAACTGTTGAGTGACATTAAAACATTTTTTGTTGAGTTCTGATTTTTTGAAAGTATTTTGATTTGTTTTGTCATTAGAATTTAGAGAAATATTGACAATTTCGGGAAGATTTCTTTAACTTGTAAACCGGATAATTAACTGAAATTCATCGTACCCAGTTGTCAGATTAAATGATGGTCTGTTCTTTGTTTAGTATGATAGGCAAACAGGAAGATAAAAAGGAAGGTAAATGATTGACCACTATGTGGTTAAGTGCCAATTATCTAGAAGTGTATGTTGAATCGGTCAATGTTATATGAACGGATTAAGCTGAAAATAGCAATCGGTCACAAAAAGTACTGCTGTCGATACTGTTACGTTCAGTTTTGACGGTGTGATCGGTTGTACATAAGAAGACAAAGTACGCAACATAGATAAATTATTGCTTCATATCAATCTATATTGCTAACTTTCCATTTCTCTAAGTACGCGTTTCTATTTTTATAGAAAGAGCTCAAGGCTTTATAATTTTATTCAAATCTACTTTATGAAAAAGTAGTCAACAATAAAAACAATGATATATTTTTATCGAACATTAATTAAAAAGTAGTTAGTTATAGAAAAATGCACAAATATATTACATTTGATTCTCTATCCTGATATATTTTTGCAGCACAAAAAAAGCAAGATTCTTCATATCTCATATTATATCTAGGGTTCCCAAGCCTGGCACAAATGTATTGGATCTATGGAAATGTGCGTCTTGGTAGAATATTTTAAAGTTAGATTTTAACATTTTAGTTAAATTAATTGATTCGAAATTTAGTTAAATTAATTGATAATTTAATACGAAAGTAATATTTAAAATATATTTAACAAATTAAAAAATAATATTTTTATAACACAGTTCGTTTGACATAAAATCCTCTTTTACTAAAAAAAATTAATGTTTTTTTGATATTTTACTATATTTTCATTACTTCAATTAACCCAAACTGTTTTCCATTATTACTTCGGATATTTAACTCAAGTATTTTTTTTCTTCTACTGTGGATGATCTTATTATAAAGGTATAAAATGTCGTAGAATGCTTGATGCCCCCCCCATCAGGATTTCCATCTTTAAGAGAAGTTCATTAACTGAGGTCAAATTCTGATGCGAGAAATTTTGATCAAGCACTAGAGACTAAAGTCAAGTATTAGAGACTAAACTCATCATCAAAATAATATGTATTATTACGTTTCTAACCAAGCCTTCCTAGAATTGATCTTGAGTGAAAAAGTTTGAAAGGCAATTTTTTTACATCAAAATGCGATAAGTTTTTTATTGTTGTTGATTACTCGCAATCACTTGATAGAATTTTCATAATGTGATGTAAATGTTAAAACTGTGATGCATTTTGCGACTTCCTTATCTTTGTAAAGAAAATAGATGTATAAAAACAGCATAAAATTAATATTAGGAATTAAGAAAAATCAACATCAATCATTCCTTGATTTGAAATATTAGTTTGGAAAATTTGCTTTATTTCATTAAAGTTTCATTTTGAAGTATGTTTAAATAAGAGAATCTAGGAATGAAGATAAAAAAATTATTTTTATTCAGAGTCTTAAATGCTGCACAATCCTCTTGTTTTTATCAAACATTAAAAAGTTTAGAGAGTTTGAAAATCACATCATAATTATCACTTACAAGCCTTTTCAAAGAAAATAAAAATAATTTTTTATAGCTTATGTAATTTTTCTTTTATTTTTTATCTAAATGTTATTTAATATTTTCTTATATCTAAATATAATTATTAATTTTTTTGTATCTTATATCTCTTATCTTTTCTTATAACTGAAGAATATTTTTTTTAGAAAATAGATAATCTTTATAAAATTAGATTAACCCCCTAATACCAAGCAATATTTTCCTGATTTAGCATAAAACCGAGTAGTGATTTAAATTATTGCAACTATCCCAAGGAAAAATTCAAAATAAATTTGCAGTTATAACATCACTTTACATAGTCTTTTTTACTAATATTAATTTTTATGAGCAATTAATAAGTTGTTCAAGGCATAAAGTCCAAATATATCTGTTTTAAAATGCAAGACACAATGTTAGTGATATTTCCATTACTTGTATAATATGAGTAATATTTCCATTACTTGTATAATATTAGTAATATTTCCATTACTTGTATAATATGAGTAATATTTCCATAATAATTTTGATTATGATTTAAATTGATTCTTTTTATTTAAAACAAAACTCAAAAATGATTTTTTCACTTTTATCTAATTTTCCACAAGTACTATAAAGATATCAGCATTTGGACTGTCAAAATAGTTAATTGATGCCGAACTAGACAGGAGCATGTCTGTGATACTTGATCAAATACATTCCAAACAAGGGGACAAAATAGGAAAATAAGAGAAAATTATTAAAGATACCATTCTACATATTTCTTTTCATGAAAAATTATCAATGAAGCTAATTTAGCATAAATGATTTTAAAAAGAAAGTAAAAACTTAGTTTGGAAAAAAAGTATTCTCGTTCTTCGAGAGAGTATCTAGGAATATGAATTCCAAGGCCGGTTGCTCCCAAAATGAAGTATAGTTTCCTTTCGTATTCAAAATAATCGAAAGGGAGATCCTGCCATTGAACGTGAACTCTGCACGTGGCAAGTGATTATTATTGGATTAAGAGTGTAAAACAGTGATCCCCACCCTAGGGGGGCGCGAGAACTCTGATGGGGGGGGCGCGAGCATACCCAAGAGAAAATGTTATTTAAAAAAATTGATTAAGTGACTGAAAGGAAAGAACACATACAAAACAAAATACATTTCGACATATTTAATAATTAACTTATTAAATTAAAACAACTTACTAAATTAAAAACAAATTTAATAATTATTAGTGACTTCTTTGGGCCTGTCTTGTAGAGGAAAGGTTCTCGAAGGAGGGTTTAATATTAGAAATAGATATTTTCAGTTCTTTTTCTATATTTAGCTGAGATCTATATTTTGTCTTCAAAGAAGCCACCACAGAAAATCAGTTTCACAAAGGTAAGATGTTTAAAATGGTAGTAGAAAGCGAAATGCCCAAAATGGTAGTAGAAATTGTTTTTAGTGCAGAAATCTCATCATCCACTCCTGCCCAAAATTCAAAGAGTGATTTATTACTAAATTGTCTTTTGGTTTCGCCGCTTGCCATGAAGTCTATGAAGGTTTCTTCCTCTTCAATTGAGCGTCCTTCGGGAGTATTTTGAAATGTATCCCTCACCCACTTGTAACTTGATACCAGTTTGTCTTCAGCAAGAAAGTACTTCCTTTGCTAGAATTGCTAAATGTATTTCATTGGTTATAAAAACAACTTTTACATGCTGTTCTTCAGCCTTGTAAGTTTTTTTACTATCATTCAAATTTGCAAACATTGTTAAGTTTTCTTGCTTTAAATTTCTGCTCCACAATTCCAATTTCCTACAAAAAGCATTAACTTTATCACTCGTATCCAATATATGTGTATTTGCTCCTAGCAGTTGAAAATTCAAGTTATTTAATTTCTCGAATATGTCGACTATGTAGCTCAATTTCATCACAAATAAACTATCGCGAAAATTGTCAGCTTCCAGTTGGTTTTCCTCTTCCAGGAAAACGACGATTTCTTCTCTTAATTCATAAACACATTGCAAAAATTTCCCTCTTGATAACCATCTTGCCTCGCAATAAAATAGTAACACTGAATGTACTGCACCCATGTCTTTACAAAGTGCGGAAAAGATTCTTGATTTCAGGGGTCTCATTTTTATATAATTTACTACGGTTACAACCGTGGTTAACACAATATTCAAACCAGGACCTATTTCTTTGGAAGCCAAAGCTTCTCTGTGGATCATGCAATGTGTCCAGACGCAATGTGGCAATTTTTGTTTCACAAGTGCTTGAACACTTTGGAATCTTCCGGACATAGAACGAGTACCATTGGTGCATATTCCGACACAATTTTTCCATTCTATGTTTGCCTCGTTCATAAAATCATTTAAGATAGCTAATAAGGCGAGTGCTGTTGCTTTGAGTTCTATTGGTTTGCAGATAAGTAATTCTTCTACTACTGACAAATCATCACAAAATCTAACATAGGCAATGAAATGAGCATCTTTATTACTATCTGTTGCCTCATCTAGTTGTATTGAAAACAATTTGTTCTTCAAAAACAACGTCAACAAAAGCTGACACTCTACATCTTCAGCTATATCAGCAATTCGACTGGCAAAAGTATCATTTGAAAGAGGTGTAGACTGCTATTGTTTTACAAAATTATCTCCAAATATAATTTCTACTATCTCAAATGCGGTTGGCAAAATAAGCTCTTCACCAATGGTGTGAGGCTTTTTACGTCTGGCTATTTTATATGAAACTTTGTAAGAGGCAATGAAAGTTTTTTCATTCACAAAGTTTTTTAAAACAATGATTTTTGCTTTTCATATGATTTTAATTTTAATTCGAAGAAATCTCTGGGTTTGTTTACGTACTCACTATGAAGCGTTTCCAAATGTCGTTTAAGTTATTAGGTTTCATGCTGTCTGACGCCAACAGTTTTGAGCAAATGATACACAGGGGCCTTTCTTCTTCATTTACTTCAGTACCAGTGAAGCCAAAATTTAAGTATTCTTGAGAATATTTTCTTGCACTTGTTGATGCTTGATTTTATGCTTGATATCTTGATTTTATTTTCGGAACCACCCTCGTCTGTGCACTTGATGATGCTTGTATATCGTCTAATGCTCGCTTACGCCTGCTTAAAAATTTATCCATGATTCTGCATAAGTCTGCTGCCGTGAATATTTAATACGGTGAATTGCAATTACACAAAAATATACACTGATAGAAAAAAAAATCCCAACACTAGGAAGGAGCTGTGCTAGATAAACAAAATTTGGTAGGTGTGTTTATACATCTGAAAGATAATGCCGATTAAAATTTCGAGCTACGCGCGTAAGTGTGGTGCTAGTAGCGACACTATGAACATGCAAATGAGGTTTGCTTTAAATTAGCGCTGTAAGGTTCGTGATCGTTATTTACAGTTGAGATTTGACGTAGTGGGTTAGTGTTAGTCAAGGATGCCTCTGAGAAGACGAAGAAGCCATTATCAATAGCTTATTGAGTTTGAACGAGGTCGTGTTGTAGGGCTACGAGAAGGTGAGTTTTCTTTCCGCGATATTGCTGAAAGACTTGGCAGGAATGTGTCCACTGTGCATGAGTATTGGTGGCAGTGGCCAAGGGAAGGTACTGCCTCAAGAAGACCAGGTTCCGGGCGGCCACGTGGTACTACTGAGAGGGAAGACCATCGTATTCGGCGTATGGCTGTGGCTAATCGTACTGCGTCTGCGGCTGAAATTCGAGCTGCAGTTGGCACCACAGTGACTCAACAAACTGTTACAAACCGGTTACTTCAAGGACAGCTCCGAGCCAGACGCCCTGTACAGTGCCTACCACTGACTTCACACCAAT
Source organism: Argiope trifasciata (assembly GCA_026543055.1). Classification (NCBI taxonomy): domain Eukaryota; kingdom Metazoa; phylum Arthropoda; class Arachnida; order Araneae; family Araneidae; genus Argiope; species Argiope trifasciata. Next base: position 345,430 of record JAPMOQ010015927.1, read on the forward strand.
GCCGTTTACGACGTGAGTGGTGTCAAGCGAGAGTTCATAGGAGGACGGAGTGGAGATCTGTTGTGTTTTCTGATGAAAGCCGGTTCTGCCTTGGTCGCAGTGATAGCCGTTTGTTGGTTAGAAGGAGGCCAGGTGAACGCCTGCTGGTGACCTGTCTGCGGCTTAGACACACAGGGCCTACTCCTGGAATTATGGTTTGGGGAGCAATTTCGTATGACAGCAGGAGCACTCTCGTGGTTATCCCACGCACCCGAACTGCAAATTTGTACGTCAGTCTTGTGATTCAACCTGTTGTGCTGCCATTCATGAACAGCATTCATGAGGGTGTTTTCCAACAGGATAACGCTCGCTCTCATACCGCTGTTGTAACTCAACATGCTCTACAGAGTGTCGACATGTTGCCTTGGCCTGCTAGATCACCAGATCTTTCTCCAATCGAGCACGTATGGGACATCATTGGACGACAACTCCAGCGTCATCCACAACCAGCATTAACCTTCCCTGCACTGAACGCCCAAGTGCAACAAGCATGGAACTCCATCCCACAAACTGATATCCGACACCTGTACAACACAATGCATGCACGTTTGCATGCTTGCATTCAAAACTCTGGTGGTTACACCGGTTACTAATGTACCAACATTTCACATTTGAAATGGCTCTTCTCGCCAATGGCTCTACCTGTGATCCTAAAACTTTAATCAGTTAAATATGTTACCTGGACAAATGTATTCCTAGAATTTGATTACTGTACAATAATTTTTTCTTGGTGTTGGGATTTTTTTTCCATCAGTGTATATAACACACACATTCAGAATAGATTCAATAGTGATCGAAGAATCTACTTGAATTAGATTGTCTGGAATTGAAATTGGCATCATACAACTTTCTCCACCTTTTGATGAAACGTTTGTTCACATCTGCGCGCACTCCTAACTTAACTTTTAAGCTGACCAGACAAATTCCAGAGAAATTGAAACTTCTCGCGAAACCGTGAAAATGCCCAACATGGCGGGACGCAAGAGCTATAAAAAGGCATAGGAATATTTTTTTCTCAATGCTGAGGATCGGGGTAACAAAATGTCAATAAATTTCCGTATTCTTGGTAATTTGTAAAGTTTAAAATTAAGGTTTTAGTGTAGGGTTTGCTCCAAAATACTCAAAATACGTTATTATTGTATTCATTTTATTGTATGCGGTGGGGAGGGGGGGGACGCGATGAAAATCATGATTGAAAATTTGGTCGTGAATACTAAAATATTGAGAAACACTGGTGTAAAAAACTCCTTTTGAGTCACGAAATCGAAAGTCGGGTTTCTTTTGTGAACGTTTCGATTACTCGTGACATTTCTTATCTCTGAAGAAAAGGATAAAATTCCTTTCTTTACTCAGTCATTGAAGTAAAAATTAATAAAACGAGAGTCGGGTTACGAAAGACAATAATAAAGGACAGAAACTATAATTCATAATTTCGACTGAGTATATTTTCTTAGCAATGATGTAGCCTACAAAAGGGAAGTATTTTTATGTTCATTATTTGGCTTTCTCTTCAGCATATTTAATTTTTGTAGCGTTCTAGCATATTGTACGCTATTTTAATCTCTTAATGCAATGGCTATTTATTTTCCTGTTGTTGAAACATAATTCTAAATCATAAAATAATAAATAACTGTTTGACTGTTTAATATATTTAAAGAGTTAAGAAAATATTTTATGAAATATGCTACACCATGCATGACACCCTGGTCTTAGAGCAGCGCGTATTTCCCACGAGCTGGGAGTTTCGGGTTTAAGTCCTGGTTCTGGCATGGGTGTTCTTTATCCTTTATTCTATTTTTGAGGTGAGTGAAACATGCCCTCTCTCCCAGTAAAAATGGGTTGTGCAAGCGAGTGCGTGAGTGTCGTCTTAATATGAGCTAGAAATCAGACATTTGCAGGATATAGATCCCTTCAATTTGTGTACAAACTCTCTTAAATGGATATATTTACAATAAAATGTAGATGACTCCATTTTCCTTCAGCTGGTTGATATAGAGTTGATTCAAGTTGGAGCATCACCTCACTTATATTTGCGTGTACGAGAAGCATTGGATATTATATTCGGTAACAAGTGAACTGGAAGAACAGGATCTATTTCTTGATCCTTAAGAAGCCCAAATCTGACTCCATTAGATATTTTCTTTGGAGGTCATGTCAAGAATCTGGTTTTTTCTGAGAAAACTCAGCTTTTAAAAATGATCAGGTAAAGAATATCACTTTTGAGGTAATTAATTATCAATTCAGTCATGCTGACTAGAAGATGAGAAAAGGAACTACAAAAAAATTGCATAAAAAACCCTTTGTTCTTTTATGGACCTCATGTATATAGATTATATAGATTGTATTTTAAGTTTAAATTAATGCCTCATTGATCAAAAGTGGTCCTATCAAAATATACTTCCATATTATTATGAAAACAGTTAATGACTGATGTATTTGATATCTATTTCATTCTATATTACGTCAACTTTTTAGCGAATAATAAGGTATTGTTGCATAAATGTTTCCTTAATTAATGGCATAAATTACTTTTTCTCAAAACATTTTATTTGTTACAATGGTTTTTCATTAAAAAAAAATTGTTAAAAAAATTGAAATAAAATTTCAAAAATCCAATTCTGCGCCAAGGGCCTAACGTTTAAACCATGTCTGTACATACCAAACAATCATAAAACAACATAACTTTATGCATTTAATAATATGCATTTAAAATAACATAACTTTATGCATTTACGGCAATGATCTTTATATAAACAGCGTTTATTAAGTTTACAACACAGTTTCAATGAACATAAATGTACTCTCCGAGCATGAAACGTATTTTTCTATAGATAAATAAATTTCTGTTAAGCCTTTATTTAGGCATTAAAAGAATTTAAAAAGTTTTCTAGTATTTTACCTCATGTGATCGAAAGAGATATAAAACCTTAAGATATATTTATTAGCAATGTTTTAAGTTCATATGAGTTTCTTAGCGTTACCTGTGAGATGGCCATGAAATTAATAGAAAATCACGAAATTCAAAGTGTAATAATCGATTTTAGACATAAAATAGAATGATTTTAAATATTTTGCTAAAAGTAAAAAAATATGACGGAGAAATTCCATTAATGAATAAATTTCGTAATATATTCAGCACTCATAAGTGAACGAAGAAGCTGTAGTATCTAAACTATTTAAGGCAAATTGATGATTAAGGAGCAAACAAATAAAAACATAGCAATCTAATTGATTGCATATCTGTGAAATAAAAAATATTAATTATAGTAAGTTTCAGTAAATATGTGATTCAGTATATATTGCCTTAATTGTAAAGACTTATGAAATATGTAAGAAAAATGTTTAACTGTTTTATCACGAATTTTTAAAGCGCAAATCTGAGAAAATAAATAATATTTTACATAAGATTTCCTAAAAAGGCAATTTCAATTCAGTATTTGGGAAATTTCCAACATCATTCGTTGCGATTTGAAAACTTTACTGGATATGGAAAAGTAAATATCATTTTAAATCTGTTTTTTTTCAAGCTTGCTTGAAAAAATAAATAGGCAAGAAAAAAAATCTCATTAAACTTCAATGTTTCTAAGCCAACTAATCGTGACAGGTATCAGTAATTAAGCTGACATATTTTTGTTCACACACACATTAGCATTATATTTTTCGGAAATTTTCAATTAACATTCATTTCAACCTGAAAACTTTGTTGAATGATATTTTATTTGATAGTTTTCTTATATACAAACATGTATTGGCATTTTATAACATATCTTAGAACCCTATTCCATTAAACAAACTCATGTTCAAGTTCTTCTTTTCAAGAGAAAAATAACCTAAACAACGCAACTTGAAAATGCAACCATTTTTCTGGAGTTTCCCTAAATGTTTTCTTTCCATCTCGATCTGAGTGAGCAGCACTTTTCGAAGGAAAACAACGATACCATAAGGACATATAGCATCGAAATGAACCAGAGAACTATTTGCACTACACGATATCCCAGCCCAATAGGCTGGCTTCGAGCAAGGAAGATTCGGTCAATTCGCAACGATAGAAACAGTGCTACATACTCCATCCAGAAATACTTCTGTTTAGGTCTAAAGTAGCATCAATCCTCTCTTAATGGGGCATTTTCGAATAGGGAACTCGGAAGCGAATAGATACCAGAGATTGAACAAAATAAAAGAACCTACAGGAATGGAAAGAAGGGACTTAAACGGCAATTACTGTTGGAGGCTTTTCTGTAGAACTTTTAAACAGTCCTGAGTAACACGCACTTTTCCGAAGTAGTGAGGCTTGTAAAACCAAACATGCCTCAAAGCAAACAAGAATGCCAATTTTTGAAATTTATTTCATAACTGAGGAACTGTAACAAAAATTTATTTTTATTGAGATATTCAGCATGTTTATTTACTCAAATATTTTTAATATATATTTGATATAACAAAATATTGACAAAATTTCGATATTTGATACATATTTTTTGATATTGACCAAATATTTTTTTTTGTTTAAACAGTTTGAATATTAAATTGAATTGTAAGGAATATTCTAAAATGTAATGATTATAGAAACTTGGATAGGAAATCGATAAAAGTTATTGTATTAATGCTAATTTTATGTTAAATAGATATCACTTTTTTAACATAGTAAATATGAAGCATGTCTGATTATACAAATAATTATTATTGCATTGTTTTTTTTATTTCATTTGAATAGTTTGAAATTAAATTGACTGTTAAGAATTTTAAAAAGTTATAATACTCGAGGAAACTTGATTAAAAAATCAGTATAAATTGTATGAAAGCTAAAAATAAAGCACATTTTAGGCTTAATAGGTAACACGTTTTTAATGTAAATATGTCCTAAAATTACAAAATTTAGCATACCTAAATAATTAAATAACCCTCCCTGTTTTTTATTATATTTGAATAGTTTGAATTTTAAATTGAATTGTAAAGAATTTTATAAATGATAAAGCTTGTGAAAATTTGGCTAGAAAATCAGTAACATTTATTTTATGAATGATAAAAGTAAAGCAAATTTCATGCTTAGTAGATGTAAAGTTTTTCACAAATGGATGTCCTTTTGTAATCCATCACTAAATTTTTAGTCTTTTTTATTTTAAAATATTTCAAAAAGTAATTTTAAGACTAATTTGCACTTTGTAAATTCCAATGCTTCAGCTGATGAGCCTTATAAATTAACTTGTAAACAAAATAAGAAAATAATATGCACAAAAACATAATATCCTGACAATATTTATGAGGAAAATAATACCTCATGTCATTGATTAACATATTTCTGTAGCACGAACATTTTTTTTTCAATGCAAAATGCTTAACTGATTCCACATTTAAATTAAGCTGCATATTTTTAAATTAGTGTATGCTCATTCTTGACCCAATATATTCTCGTTAAACTTCCTGAAATATACGAATTGGTTTTATTTTTGAGCGCTATCGTAAAAATATGTTAAGATAAGTGTTTGAAAAATGAATTCCTGACTATTTTAAGATTCTCGACAATTTAACAGGAAAATCATCAAGGAAATCAGTCTTAGCTAGAGTACTGAAGTTAAATCATACTTTTATGTAGGGCGATCTTACATCAAGTCTCGTCACAAAAAAAGGGTAGTGGAAGCCTTGTGGTAAGGTCTCAGATTTGGAACTGGAGGGTTTTAGGCTCGTTACCTGATCGCCTCGGAGGACCGTAGATTTAGTGCTTCCTAAATGCATCGGGAATAAACGTCCTCCCGCTGGTATGATAGGGAAGAATGGAGAAGAAGCTCCAGTTCTGGCACCATTCTCGTCATCTGACTACGATTGGGAACAAGAGATCAGTCCCAAAATAGCTCTGGTTTAACTTTTAAAATGGAGCTTTTATACAACTAAACTAAACTGGGCACAGAAAGACATTTCCATGTTTCTAAAAAATTTCGAGTAATATTCAGAAATGGCTTTAATATGCGTACATTTTATACTTTACTGTTAAATACTCAGAAAAACTATTTTAATGCGAAAATGACAAACTAAAAATGCTCACATTTAAATTCAAGTAGGCGAAGCTTAGAGGAATTTACCACTTTTAATCGAAAGCGTCTAAGGATAAAAAATATTTTTGGATAATTTTTTAAAATCTGAATTACATTTGTAATGCCTTTCATATTATTCCCGGATAATGTATGTTCTTTTTCCTTAATTTTGAAATATCAAATGAAAAATAATATCCATTTTTTTTCTATGGGGCAGTCAAAAATTCATTTTTGTAAAATGTTAACAGCGCTGATACGGAGGAAAACGTACACTGTTCAAAAACAAGTTCTTCTAAACGTATTGAGAAAAATCTTTAAAATTGGGTTCGAAGATCGAACTCTTCTGATCCATGACAATGTTAACCATCATGTAGCGAGATTGCACTGAAATTTACAGAAACTGTATCAATATGTTATTTTTGCCCGCTATTCCTTAGTGTTGCGATGACCAGGTGATAAGATCTCGGCTTCGGAACGAGACCGTTTTCATGTTCAGGATCCAATTCTACCGAAAAACGGTTGTTTAAGCTGGTTTAGTGCACTTTAAGTCTGTCGGAAACAAATATCCTCTCGTTCGAGTGGTTTGGATGTTTGAAAAGAACCGTAGTACCTGTTCAGGCCATCTGACCGGGATTCAAATTCATGGTTTAACACATGACGTTAATGTAACTGAACTGAACTCACTATTTCTCAAGTGCATCGTCGTCTTGGAGTATAATTTTTTTCGACAACTACCCTGATTTATAACATGGAATTTGGCCTGTTTGATAATTTGTTCTTCAAAATGGTGAGTGATTTGATTTGATTTATTTCATGAATTTGCTATGGATGTATGTAGATATGGATGACTATTGATATCGTGCCTAAGAGTTTTTATTTGTTTGTTTCTTATAATATGTAATTTTCCTGCAATATATTCTAGAATTTTAGATATTTAGCAATACTTTTCGAAGAATTCTCAAATGTGCATTAAGCCTGGTTAGTGCTTCTAAACTATATCACTGCTGAAATTGGTGTTATGTCTTCGAATGTTGTTGTAGGAAAAAACCTAGAATTAAAACTAAGGTGAAAGTGTAGAATAGTGTGACCCTTTCTGCGCCAAGGATGTCAATAAAGATGTCGGATAAAATAAACCAACACTTCTGTGAATAAGTTATAGTTACCACTTTATGCATTAAAATTATGATCTTAACTGATAAGTAAAATTTTGGTTTTAATTTGAGATATTGGCCAAGAGATCTGTTACTAAGATATTAATTTTAATTTCTTTTAACCTTTGGGATCACTATTGCTTCTTATCTTAATTTTGTAGAAGTTTTTCAAATCACCTGCACGGGTCTGTTGTGTACAGAGCAAATTTTAGAGCACGCGATGCCTGTCGGCCTCTGAAGAAGGGAGCGGGCAGAATTTTTTAACCTAAAAAAACATCCTAGGCTTCGCTACAGGCAGGAACGGGAATTTGGTAGCTTCGCTAGCACATTGAACATAAGGACAGAGTGGGATAACAGTACATACAAACAAATATCCTTTCCTGACATCATCAACTCTTAAAATATATGTATTTCACTCACCCTTCATCCATGCTGCAGATTTACCTGATACATTTACCCGACAACCATTCTTGCACAATTGCTTACATCACAAATTATCAATGGAACGAACGTTACAGCAGCAAAAGAATTACGAGAACTTCGAAGAATTCCATTGCAGCTATCTTTTAATGTCAGAACGCAGACGATTTCGTAAATTACGATTTCAGATAATTTTTCAAGGTGCATACTAACAATTGAAAACAAATATTTCCTATTCGTATCTACACTTAAAAAATAGAACAGTATTTCTAATTAATTGTAAAAAAAACACACTTTCAATTATAATACAGAACAAAATTAAAATCCTTAATCGATATTTTTTATTTAACATTTTTCATAGAATAGCTGTAGTTCATGTACAACTCAACTATTGTAAAAGGTAGTAAACAAAACATTAGGGTTGCTAGGAGAACGTTCCGTTGGGCTGCCATATTGGCGTGAAACTCGGGCGGCACACTATGCTTCATTTCATTCATTACTAGTATCCAAGTAAAAGAATTTTTTTAATTTTATCTATGAATTGACAATTTTAATGCGATATTGTTTGGAAAGTCTAGTCAAAGATTAAGCAGCCTTCAATCTTATGAGTTGATTATTACAATTGAAGAAAAAAAACCTTCAATAAAATGCTGCGCGATGAAATTACAATAATTCGATTGCATTTTCTTTTTAATATTAAATTTTAAAAAACTATCAACTGATCATGTGAAACTTTGATTATATTTATTACAGGAAAATGCAGCTAAATAATATACAACATCATTAAAATCGCTAATGAATGATCTAAAATTAAATGTTTGGAACTAATCTGTAAAAGACAGTTTTCTTAAAATAATGAGTAAGACGTTTTAAACTCAAACAAGGCAGCGAAATGTTATTAAAATTGCTAAAATATTTATTACATATATTAAGATGAGAAAAATCTTTTGAAAAGAAAGTTGAAAAATAATATAGAATAAATAAGAAGATAATAACCTGTGGCTATAAATATCAGTGCCTTTGTACTTACAACTATATGGACATCGTTTTGTCACTTCTGACAGTTCAAAGTAGATTCTACTTCCTTTTCTGAATATTAAAATTTGATTAAATCCAAACTCAGCATATGTCCAACACGGAAGATGTCATCTAATCAGATTATAAAAAGAACAAAATAGTGACAGGTTCAAAATAAAAACCTATAACATTAACGGGAAAACTTATGCCTAATTAACCAAAATTTTACTCAAAATATTCCACTCACAAAATTTCTCCATTGTGGAATTTGTGTTGTTTTTTCAATATTTAGATAAGAAAAACAGTAAAGATAATTTTCAAAAAATGAAAAATAGAGCTTAGCAAATAAAAGAAAGTATAGCTAAGTCAACTTGTGTTACCTATTACCTAAGAGTTATGTTAAACTTTGAAAGTGCTCAAGACATTATTTAAAAAATTGAAATAATAAAAACCCAGATAAACAAGACTCAAAGTATAATTTTCTTTTTATATTATTGGCAAAAATTTAAAAGATGACAATTTTTGAAAAGTTTACAACAAAAGTTTGCATTTTATATAATACGAACAGTTGGTTCTTTGCAAAAATAGAATTTTTGATTCAACTACAGAATAAAGGGACCCGATATTGGATAATAAGTCAAATATACCCAACTATGTTTTTTTAAAAATATATAGCTGACACAGAAGCTTCATGCGAAATAAACATAGCTTCAATTACTTTACAGATTATGCATAGCTTAACATCTATAATCTCCATGGAATAAAGATATCTGTCACTGGAACATCAGCGTCGACCCAGCTATATTAACAAATTAAATAAAAAAATAACAAATATAACAATTATAATTGAAACAGAAGCTCTAATACACATAAAATTCACTTCACTGAATTTATAGACCTGTAAAAAAACATGTAATCTACGAACAACCGACTAGAGACTGAGGGATAAAGGCAAATGCGTTTTTGAAAACTGCAGGTTTATCAAATTAAAAATCAACGATGTAAAGGACAAAACAGCAAAAATATTGTAAATTAGCTAATGAGAAAATTAAATTAAACGTAACATGCATTAAGCAGACACTAAGATGAGTAAGGCTTGCGCATTTGAATTGAAGTATAGGAATGTTATTATTTATGAACAAATTACGGAAATTAAAGAATCAGGGGAATAACCTAAATTATTCTTTTATCACGTATTTAACTGCTTTTCAGTAATTATTACTTTACTTGAATTCAATATTATTCTTGAACAATATAAGAACAAAGTGATTCTACTGCCCATGTTCCAAAAGAATATTTATTATTCAAAGACTCATAGATCTTAAGAAATTACTTTTAATTCAGATTCTTAAAACTTTTCATGTGATTTAAAACTGATTATATTGCTACTTTAGAATTATATTTGAATTTTTTTAAAGTATTAGTGTTCTATGTTTCCTCCTAAATTTATAAACAATTTTACTAACCACTTTCTAATTTATGATTTTAAACGGTAAAAAAAATTTAAATTTATGTGAAAGAGCTCCCCCCCCCTCCCCAGTAAAAAAGGGCTGTGCAAGCGAGTGTGTGAATGTCATTTTCATATGAGCTACACTCAGACTTCTGCCCTCAGGTGTTCAATGGAAGCTACTGCATCTCTCATACCCCGATCTCTTAGAAATGGTTTTTGTTAGATATCATTTTTGGACAAAGGGCTTTCCAGATTTAACTTAATTTCTTCTAGAATAATGTATGAAGCAAAATAGTGGAGTAGAAAATATTTCGATCATAAATATATTTGTTTTACAGGTGTCAGAGGTTTACACCAAAGTGCCTATTATTTTAGTTTGAAAACTTAACTCACTTTAATTCTATAACGAAATAAAGGTATTTACAAAAATTAAAATTTCATAACAAAATCTTTTATCAAACTATTTCAATGATTTTTGAATTTGATTCTTAGGGTTAAAACGCATTGAAATATTTGTCTCAATGATAGTATACACGAAGGTACTTAGACGAATGTTCCTTGTTTTGAGGAATTTATGAAAGTGGTGTAGGTGGACTTCAAAAAAAATATTAAGTCACAAGAAGATATTGATTTGTGGTTTTAATTTTTAGAAGGACAAACTCAAGATTCTCAGAACTTCTATTCTTAATTTATATAAAGTTTATAAAAGCTTGAAAGATTTATTTTACTTAAGAAGTGGTTCAAACCGGGGATAAATATCGAAGATTAGTAGTGAAGTATTATCAGCAAAATGATAACCTCGGGAAATGATTTGTAATGATTGAATTCTACCTGAAATACAGAATTTGAAAAGCTTGAAAATAAAATTGTATTTAGCAGAGGTTTTAATTTATTATTTATTACATACTCTGTTACATTATCTGTCTATAATTCTCATCCATATATGATTTACTGCTACATCACAATTCACCTATACTATCTTATTGGTTGATGACACTTTGTATACAACAGATATAGATAAGAATAGAGATATAACTGATATAATAATGGTAGTAAATGTGTTAAAGATCTAATTCAAATATTGTTCAGTAGTTTCTTCTTACAATAATAATTTTGAATAGAAGGTAAGAGGGGATATAATTGTAAAGTGTATATTAAATGTTGAATTGAGTAAATAATACTTTTGGAAAGAAGGTAAAAAAAGACATAATATAGGATGGTATTGTTTTATTGACCATTTCTGAGTTTAGAAATTGAAGAATAAAGTTCAAGTTTCGTTTGATATAATACTCAATTTAAATTTAAGCAGTTGTTTTCATAATATAATGGTTTTCAGATTGCAAAGGGTTATATCTATTTCAAATGCAAATTTTCGTGTTCAAAGATATTTCAACTGTTCTGATTTTGTACTATTTCCTGCATAATTGTTTTTATTATATTTATATCTGATAATTATTACTGAACGTATAAGTAAGTTGCTTACTACAATATATTCGATGTAAACAATTTTCATCAATCAGTTGGTTCTAATTGATTAATCGATCTAGATAAGTAATGTATCACCCGTTTTCGAAAATCATTACTTTTTATATTTACTACGAAAAAATCGTATATGCTTTTTGATTGTTGTAAACAAGTAAAGAAAATCAAAGAAATATAAATTATGCAGATGTGATTCTTAAGGTCATGTTACGGCTATGCAAGATTTCGCTTAATCAACTAATAAGCAAGTTACCATAAATCCAGAATCTTATTTCACAGAAATGCCAAAAGAGAACTTTTACGACTGAATCATTTATTATTAACATTAAGATAAAAATATACCATTTCAAGGCATTTACTTTGTTCATTAACTTCTGACCAAGACGCTGCATTTGATTGCTTCTAACATTTGTAGCTAAGTTTTTTAGCAATCTAATGGGAAGCTAAATCGTTAAAGCATTCTGTTCATTATTTCTCGGATAATTATTTGCGTTTAAAATATTTCTTAGGGAGAAAATGCGTGGGAATCATCATTAAGAGACATTTCGAAATTATCTGGAAACGTCAAGTTTTCAATTATCCAGTTTTCCCCCTAAGTAAAAATGCTTGATTGTCGTTAGTTTCATATGTTTATTTTTTCAGGCTTTTGAGTTCTTTTTTCTTTCTTAAATACAGCTCTTATAATTAGAATATATTATCAAAGTTACACAGGCATTTTTCGGATTACTAGTAATTAACAAATATTTGCATTTTTTGTTAGAAGAATGTGTATGAGCAAATAAAAGCGAAGCAATTGAAGAAAATTTCGAAGATGCTAGAAAAACTCACGAATCAAAGTGTTACTTAATGCTATGATATTATCACGAAGATTTAAATGAACACACCGTCAGTTTTAAACTAACAAACAAGTTTTTTAAAGGAAACTAGCGACTTGCAACTTTACAACGTCGAGAAGTTACCCACGACTCGTGGGTATCAGCTTTTATACACGAACAGAATATTTGAGAAACAACTAATTTACATAATGAAAGATCTAGAATGTTAGAGATCATAAGGAAACAAACTAAAAATCCATACTATATATATATATATATATATATATATATATATATATATATATATAT
>JAPMOQ010015927.1:358151-390385 GCA_026543055.1 Argiope trifasciata
TATATATATATATATATATATATATATATATATATATATATATATATTGGGTCGTTCGGAAAGTCATTTCGTATTTTTGTGTCAAAATGAAAAGAAATTTTCGTTTAATGAATAAATTATTTATTAAATTATAAAATTGCCATTCTGGTCTAATACCTTTTGCCATATTTTTGGTAGTAACATGATTACACGCTCATAAAAGTTTTGGTCTTTGCTGTAAAAAAAAACTGATCGAGGTGGTTTTTGGCCTCCTCATTTGAAGGAAAAATTTTGCAAATCAGTTCTGGTACTGATGTACTGTTAACACATCTTCTCCACACATATTGGCTAATTTATTTCTGGCTTGAACAGCATTTTTACCTTTTATATAGCAAAAAAGAAAAAAATGACGAAAATGCTGTTTATTGCTCTCCATATTTAAAAGGGCACCATCCAAAAACTACTGCGAAGAATCAGCTGCACTTTTTCACACTCAAGCCTTGCTATATCAGCTCTTAAAACATAAAATAATTTTGCGGTTTAAGTATGAAATTGGGTGCGAAAAATGCAATTAAATTCTTTGTCAGGAAAAAACGAAATTACTTTCCGAACAACCTAATATATATAACCTTACTAATGCATATTAAACTCAGACCACTTATTTTATTTTTTCGTCTATCAGCATTTATATTTCATTACCAATTTGTTGAAGATGAATTCAATATTGAAATAATCATATTTCTACCTTACAGCGAAATAATGAATTTGTCAGTCACTGATTTCCATCAATACCTAGTCTCCATTTGATAAAAGTGAATGTTGAGGTGTAGGGCATAGTGACCAAGTATTCTATCAGTATTCTGATATTTACAAAATCACAAAAATAAGTTCACTAATTCTAGAGAAAAATTAATAAACTTTATCAAACTATGCAAAAGTAATATTTGTATGTAGATATTTAAGACTCTAAATTGAATTTAGATTCTGATTTTGGATTTAGAAATGTTTTGCATAATGCACATTTATTGGTTTGGGATTTAAATATTTTAGTTTATCAGTACTTTTATTTTAAGAAGATCACAAAGTTCATGATTATGAACTTATTCTTGATCCTATAATATTTTCAGTAGATTTAAAAAGCTACCGTTTGGTTTTGGTTTTAGTTATATTAACGTCCCGTTTAAAGCAACACTAGGGCTATTTTAAAAAGCTACACAATCTTTTAACTAAATATAATTTTAAAATTGCTCATAACGAGGTAAAAAAAATATCAGATTCGATTCCTAACGTTTGTGACTTCAAAATAGATTATAGACATACATATCCAACAGGAATAAAATATGTTTAATATATTTTTAAAATATTTTACTTTCATGAAAATAGACTTAATTAACAGAGATTGAAAAATGTTGATAATTTTTAAGACTTATTAAATTATTTTATCTTATTGGTTGAGCTTAATTTTAATGTAGTTATGATCAGTCACTTTTAAGGAGTTAGAGGTTAAAATATATTTGCTTTAAAAAAATTTAAAATCAGATATGGTTTTAGGCGATTTTAAATAAATTTGACTTTTCTGGTTCTTATATATTATTGTGTTAAACTTAGGAAAATCATAACAGCGAATTTGACGACTAATCAATACAGACTTTTAAATTTTAAATTAAATATTGGCATTTAACACGGTCACTTTTGATGTCATGTTGGTTTTCAAAAATCATAGGTTGCAAAAAAAATCAGTTTTAAATATTTTGTTTCTTGTTCTTAATGACTTTCTCAATAAAATATCTGTAATCTTCGAATTTCGAAAAATATATTAGAATTTTTCTTCAAATTCATTCATTGTGCTGCGCATTTTATTTCCTATTTATATCTTTATGCATCCAATTACATATTAGGAAAGAGGAAAAGCAGTTAAAAACAGTTGTAAGTTAGAAATTTAAATCATTGGTTGACTTTGAAGTTAAAAATTAATTGCAAATAAAGCCATATCATACTGAAATTTAGTCAATGCGTAAAAAATCAGCCTCAGTTTTTTTATCTGGATCCTCAATCATGGTGAAAAAGTCAGGATAAAGCATTGGTAATATTAATTGAAAAAAAAAATTAGATTTACTTCAATAGTGTTATGCTAACAATATCTCTAAAAATATGTGGCAGAAAGTTTTATTATTAAATACTTAAAACTAATATCAAAATCAGTTTTGCACAATGTTTTTAAATAATATAGGAAATGTATTAAATCCTCTCATTTTCCCTCACTTAGAGGTGCACAATTCTACTTTTTTAAGTATACCTGTCATGGCTGGTAATTCTATTTCAGACAGCTCAACCTGAGGATCATCAACACACACACACCTTTATTATTATTAGGTTTTGGCAGAGTTAAAATAATTCTAGAATTTCAGGGCACATTTTATTTTAAACTAATGAAATCAATAAATCTCAGAAGTAAATAGACATATCTAATGATTGAAGGCGCAATAATAAGTTTTATATTTAGCAGGATCAAAATATTTTTCTCTCTCGGCAGATCTCATTTTATTCAGTACTCAGTCAGCAAATCTGAATAGTGCATTGGGACCCTAAACTGTATATAATGGGCAGGGAAAAGTCCCTTACCATATCTACCATCAGTAAAGAAATTCCCGAGCAATAACCTTTAATAAATCATCAAGCACGACCGAGGCCATGTTAGAACTCTTTCAGTACAAGCTGCTCCCATTTGGCAGGGAGCAACCCGTTTCTTCCTTAAGCGTAATTGCGTAGACAGTGAAGGAAAAAATGGACTTTTCGTGTACTGCCGTAAATTTTTCTCGCTTAATATTTTATAGCTCCCCATAAAACTGCTGCTACCTGGAGTTTTGGTACTCAGAAAATGTGAAAAAGATCGAAATGAGTTGCGAGTTTTTGTCTGTTGCGGGCGTTAATATAAGCACGTTTACAAATATGGTGTAATCTTTTAGAAGAAATGAGATTGAGTATTTTTCTGCCAGCTGTTGCCAATTTCAGTTTGTAAAAATAAGCATTTTTGGTGTAGGACATGTATTGTGATGCAAGATAAACTGGAGTTTGGGTTTTTAAAGAAGTATACATTTTTGTTAATTGATACGTAGATCGAGATAAAAGTTGTTAAACAAAATTTTTATTAGAAATTCATATTTTTATAAGCAGGTTCTTGAGTATCATTGAGAAAAAAAAACTACATTTGTAAGTTTTAGCTATTTTTATCAGAACATTTATTTTTTACTGAATACATTGGGTAATTAGTAAATTTGTAATGTTTTATTTTATGGATGAATTTTTCTTCTTTTTTTATTAATTGTTTTCTGTTTCTTTCCCGATTTTATGACAGTACTTGATGAAAGTTGGTAAGATGAATTAACGAATTTCTTTTCGATAATGATTTAAAGGAATATATTAAGAACATTCTATATATTAATATATAATGCATTATTACGTATTAATATTTCTATTTATTTGAGATATAATAAATGTATGTGTTTTAATCACTATCATTTATGATTGTATCTGAAAAAAATGTTAAATTATACAGCAGAAATACGGAATTTGACCATCTTTGTTAAATGTTTTATGTAAAAATATTTTAATTCAAACATTTTTCTTTCCAAAACGGTTTTCTTTTTCTTTTTATGCCATCTAGAAGCCGATATATATCAAAGTAAAAAAGTGCAGTGTATTTGAAAATTAACCGAAAGTTTTAGTCTGCAACCGGAAGCTGTTACAAAGTGCCATTTTTATCATATTTCTTTTTGTTTTTAGTTTTTAAACGCAAATAATAATTTTATGATATTGCTATTGCATGGCCATATTTTTTGAATACCTACTGTTTAAAATTTCTTTTTGATAAATGGCAGCATTCTCACTCTCTCGAGCATTTGTTTACATGGCAGTTCTCTTTTCAATCATCGTTTTTTTTTTCTACGATTTTTCCACTGAAATATATTTTTTATATATTTTATTTTGATAGCAAATTACATTTAACTTTGTTGGAATGTGTCATTCTAAGAAATATCGTAGCATGAAACGGAAGTTTACTGGGAATCGTTATTCAAATGCGAGGACCAAAAACAATTATCAGACTGTTCCTGATAATGGCGATCAGAATTTAACTGCAATTGTTTCAAAACTTCTAAGTACCAATTATGAGGATTTTGCAAAAGAAATTCCTTCTGAACTCTTTGGAAATCGTATCATAAGTGTGCATACATTGATATCTGCATTTGCTGTATTGTGTTGTCTTCTATGCTTCAAAAATGATTTAACCACTTAGCAGTTTTATTTTCTTTACTATCTAATAAGATGGATCCTTCTATTCTGGGAATTTTTTCTTATGTTGATACAAATAGAAATGTATTGAATACTTGACTTATCTATGCATTCGAAGTAATTTTAATATTGAATTATAATCGTTATGAATGGTTTATTTTTTGCTTACAACTATGAAAATGTGATAAATCGATGCACGTATCGCACTCGGGCAAAACAGTTAAGTGGTTAATGCTAAATGAAGATTCCAGATTAGGTTTATCATGAATGTTTTGTATAAAATGCAGAAATTGCAGTTTTATAAAAGGATTTGCTTCAGTGACGAAAGCCAATAACAAGAATAACAAAAATCTCTTGAATACCCTTGTTGTTTTTGCATTAAGATTGATTGGGAAAGTATATAATGGAGAAAACATTTCTGTCTTTTGGATTTGCCCCTTCTTTCCAAAAACACTTTTAGAAAGCAAGAGCTAATATTCAAGGAATGTGTTTCTGAAGCAGCTAAACATGTATGGTAACTACAGCTAATTACATCATATCACAGAGGAATACCTCAAACTGTGGAGTGTTTCTGGACGGTACATGGCAGAAACGTGGTTATCCTTTCCGCAATAGCTGTGCAAGTTGCATATCAGTTGGCACTGGAAATATATTAGACATAGAAATAATGTCCAATTTTTGTAGAGTGTGCAACATCATGTCAATATCTAACAAAAAAAACCATACTTGTCGAAATCATAAAGGTTCAGCTTCCAGTATGGAGATTGTCGGAGTCTATTGTATACTTGAACCCTGTGAAGTGACGAGAAATTTACAACATACACAGTATTATGGTGATGGTGACTCCAAATCTTATGATGCTGTGAAAAATATATATGGTGCAAATACGGTCCCCAAATTAGAATGTATTGGTCATGTGCAAAAGAGGGTTGGTAGTCGGTTGAGAAAATTGAAAAAAATCACCAAAGGGCCTGAAAAGAAAATTCAAATTAACCGATAATTTTATCGACAGATTACAGAATTACTATGGAATTGCCATTCGTAGTAATCTTGATAATCTAAAAAACCTGCAGTCTGCAGTTATTACAGCTTTTTATCACTTGCTCCAGCTCGAAACTTTCTCTGCGTCGACGATGTCCAGTAGGAGCCAATAACTGGTATAAGTATCAACAAGCTAAGGCGCAGTGGGAAATCTAGCTCTAATCCATTGAACTTCCAAAAAAATTAAAAATTATCAAACCTGTGAACGCGCAACTTTGATCAAAAGTTGTTAAAGAACTGCTTGCATGGAATGACATAAAATGTTAATGAGAGTTTTAATGGTTTGCTCTGGTATATAGTCCCAAAGCAACATTTCGTTGAGATCCAAAATGTGCCATTAGGGTCACATATTGCTATGGTTCAGTTTAATGAATTTGGTCATGGCATAAAAAGTGTTTTGAAGCAATTGGAAATAGAAATCGTCGTCAAATTCGTAAAGGACTAAAGCTTTTTGACAATGAACGAATTTACAGTTCAAAAAGGCACTCATTACCATCCGCAAAAGTGCAAAGAAAAAAATGGGATCTAAGGGAAAGAAAATATGTGAAACGTATGAAGAAAAAAACGGTTTGACTTATAAATGCGGAGAATTTTAGACTGGAAACAGAAGTACCTTTTTTAATTAACAGTAAACTTTAAACTCATTTTTTTGAAAATAATATTTTTGATAGAAATTGTAAACCATTTACATGATATCTCCAGCATTAATTAATATTTTTAATGAAATTTTCTGGAAATATATATACTATTGTCTATGACATGAAATAAAACTTTTTATGTACAAAAATTATTTTTTCACTTATAGCCTTTTTGTTAGAAAATATCTGAAAATTTAAGCATAACATTCACATTTCAACATAAAAACCCTTATAATATTTTTGCATTTTAATTAATCTCTTAGATTTTAGTTCATTTTCAAGATAACTATATTATGCATTATATGTGTAAAGAAAATTTCAATTGCTGAATTAGAATTTTGTGTAGAGTGTTAATCATTTTGGTTAAATTTTGCTAAAATTTATATCAAATTTGCCAATTTGAAAAAAATGGGACAGTCACAGAAATTTTTTATAGATTTTTATTCTTCTTATACCTATTTAACTAGAATACACAAAGCCTAGTATAGCCTTTTTTAAAAAAATTGTCTCGAAAAGTATATTGGAAAATTTAAATAAAAATGGTAATTACGAAAAATAATTAACAGCTGAATTTTTATTTTTCCTTTGCGTACTTTTAGCTTTAACCTTGTTGATATCTTCCTTCTTTCACAGAAAACTGATTAGTTGAAATATTCTATTAAGTGCCTTCATTCTTCCTGACAGAAAATAGATTTTTCTATCAATCTTTTAAAGATTTTCTGAAGGTGATTGCACGTGAAACGATTGTGACTTTTCATGTTTTTGTACGGTGTATTAATCTCTTGAAAACAGTAGCATCTGTTTAGGTACTCTACCTTAAGGGGCTCACCTACTATAGGTAAGTACGGGTGTCCCGATCCTGAGATTCTCAGGGTTCTTTACTTCCTTTAAGTTTATTTTCTTCTACGTCTCCTGCTGTCTGCTTACTTCTTCTATCCCTCAAGGGGAGGGGAGGGGAGGGAGCTCTCCATGAGAAGCTGTCGGCGCTCTGTTTGCTTTCTTCTTCTAATGGAAGCAAATACCCCCACGAGTTTGCCATGCGTGGCACCACATCAGAAAGGCAATTCACTATGTCCCTCGGTGTAGCAATCAGCCGGTGCTTAATAATCTAAGTTGTTAGTCTGCTAGAGATCAAGTGAAGGGGTTATTTCTTGGGCTTGGCGTTAAGGGGGGCAACTCTGAGCATATAGGTTCCGGCTAGCACTGAGGTAAGCGCCGAAGCTGGGAATGACTAGAGACGGTGGCTGCCTTCCGTTGTTGTGTTTTGTGGTGGGAGGTGTCGTTGGGCCTGAATCCCCATCAATATCGTATGGGTAAAAAAACAAGTTCTCTCTTCAGTGGGCATGTAATAGCACCAAAACAGTTTGAAAAACCTTTCGATGCTTTTTTATTGTCAAGCGGGTTTCAATTGATAAAGAAACTTTCAATTTCGTACCGCTTTTTTTGGTAGAAAAAATCTTTAAGTAGAAGCATTGAAGCTGCATTTATTCGAAAGATTCAATCGTGTCACTAACTCGTCGAAGTGTCATCGCAACAACAGTCCAACATTAAAATCTTTTGGATCAATACCTTTTTCTATTACTCCTTATGCCTCTATGAATTCCTCGAAAGGTGTTATTACCTGAGGAGAGTTATTTAATGTAACTTTGGAGGAAATTATTAAGATGTTAAAAAAATCAGGGTATGACAGATGTCTATCACATAACAATCTGACGGGATGGGTAATCACTTAATACGAAGCACCTAATTCTAACGTTCAACTTTCAAAAATAAAGGCCGGCTGCATGAAATTGTGCGTAAGATCTTACATACGAAATCCTTTAAGATGCTTCAAGTACCAGCGTTTTGGCCCCTCAAAGATGAACTACTGCGGAACTTTCATTTGCACCGATTGCGCAGTAACTGGCTAAGTGAGCTCTGATTGTAAAGTAAAAGAAACATGCGTGAAATGTAAAGGGGAACATATATCTTTCTCACGATCCTGCCTTAAGTGGAAAGTTGAGAAATTATAATAACTAAAGTGAAAAAGGATGTCACGTATCCCGGGGCCAGACATTTGGTATTAGGATAAATGCCAATGGAGAGTCGAAATATGCTTCAACGACAAATACATCCTTTGCAACTTCTAGTGCACAAAAAAAAAAAAAAAAAAAAAAAAGAACACGTGGTGTCATAGTTTTTACTTACTTTGATTTGGACTAACTCTCCAGCCCAGTAAAAGAAAATCCTATCACAAAGAAGAAAATTATATCCAAATCACGAAATACTTTAACTTTGAAACTTTGTAGAAAAAGTCAACCAGCTTGGGACATTAAAATCAAAGCGATCATTTGCTCTTGATCTAAGCAAAGTAGGCGTTGCTACCAAAGATTTACCCTCGTTATTTGGTAATCCATTAATTTCCGAGCTTCTGAAAATTTGTCCTGATGACGAGGATTTTCGTATGAGTTACGAATTAGCAACCTATTTTTGCAGTGTTAAATCCCTACTCCTGTTAATTAATGTTTTTTTTTCGCTTCATGGAATTGTCGCGGCATTCGGAGAAAACTCATTGACATCAAAGCTCTCATTAATAACTCAAATTCTGTTTGCGTTGCTCTTCAAGAGATATTTTTGTAACCAAGTGTTCATTTCTAGTTGCGAAGATATAATTGTGTAAGGAAGGATAACGAAACTAGTGCAACATTCTCTGGTGGAGCGTGCATTTTAACTGTGGGTGCAAGTAAAATCATTCACTTGTAGAGTGTGCAGGTAAAGGCATTTTAACCTCCAACCTTTATTCCATCACTATCTTTAAACTACGCACTAATTTACAAGCTGGGGCTGTACAGATCCTTGTGAAATCTTTAATAACTGTATGCTGCCTTTACCTGCCTCATCAGCTTACCAGCCTTACCTGCTCCTTTCATTTTGCTTATTGATTTTAACAGACATAGTACTTTGTAAGGTTCAGATAGTACTAACCTTCGTGGGCGACAGATAGAACAATTCATTTCTGATAACTGTCTCTGTCTCTCTAACTCTAACTGTCTCTGCCAAATTCAATGTTAACGAAAAGACATAATTTTATAAACTCACTGGTACTTTCTATTCCCTTGATCTCGCTATTTTCTCTCTGCGAATTATCCCGGTATTCAATTTGACAATTGAAAATGATTTACATAATAGCGATCATTTTCCTCTTATCTTTTCTTATGATAGTAGTAATTTGGTGCAAATCCCACCGACAAATATTTTCCAAAAAGAAGATTGGGTTGCATTTACTAAACATGTGTTGATTACAGAGTCAATGATTTCATCAACCGATATTAGAGAGACTGTCCAAAATGTTACTGATTGTATTAAGGCTGTCGATGCTTCAGTTCCAAAGCGTACCCCTACCCGCAAATTTCGTAAACCATTGTGGAATGATGCATATCATAATGCTTATAAATAAAAAAGAAAATGGTAGCGTATTTTCCGAAGGTATTCTACAACAGAAAATCTTGTAACATCTAAAAGAGCAAATATTCGTCGAATCCGGCGCCGCAGTCAAAAAGAATCTTGGCATAGATTTATATCAACAATCACTTCCTATACATATAGTGCATTGTTAGAAAAGGAAGTTAAAGCGGGAAATGAAATTTAAAAAGAATTCCTTTTCCCTGTCTTAAATGCAGAAACTGCTTCATACTCAATGCCATTTGATATTTCAAATGTTATTGATTGAGCCTTCGCTGTCGTTTCAAGCTCTGTTCCAAATATTTCGACTTTTCGTGCGATTAACAGACAAGATGAACAAGTGACTTTGAAGTTTAAAACTGACAGGGCCCTCTGTTATAACTGTAACTTTAAGTTATTCGAATTAAGAAACGCTCTTTCCAGAACTCGAGAAAACAGCCCAGGTGTCGACGAGATTACATATAGCATGCTTCGCCATTTGAACGAAACCTCCTTTTGCCTTTTTCTGCACTTATATAACAGAATCTATAATGAGCAAACTTTTCCTGAGCAATGGGAAGCCATTGCAATACCAATACTTAAACCTGGGAAGGTCTCTACCAATCCTTCAAACTATAGGCTGATTGTTTTAACTAGTTTTTTTTGTAAAAGCTCGAACGCGCATGGTAAATGCTCGTTTTCTCTATGAATTGCAGAAACACTGAGGTATCTCACCTCTCCAAAGTGGTTTCCGTAGATAACGTTCAACTATTGACAACCAGGTTATGCTTGTATCTCAAATTCGTACTGCGTTTGTCCGGAGAAATCATCTAGTTTCTATATTCGTTGTCATAGAAAAGGCGTTTTGGGTTTTCAGGTAGTTTGCCAGTTTTTATTCAAATCTTTTTTAAATTGTCCTCATTGTTAAAACGTTTTCTCTTCATTTCATTCAAAGTGAGGGTGTTCCCCAGGGAAGTGTTTCGAGTAACTCCCTTTTTTTTTCTTCATATAAGTCAAATCCTTCATGTCTTACCATCATCGGTTTGTGTAACACTATACGTGGATGATCTACAAGTCTCCTGCCAGGGGTCTAATATGGCTTTAATTGAGCGATAGCTTCAGAGCACTGATGACAAACTAATCTTATGGTGTGATGAGAATGGACACACGTTCTCCTCTGAAGAAAGCCGTTGTGTACACTTTTGTCGGAAGTGTTGTCTCCATTCTGATCCTGTAATAGGAATTCGTGGTGTTTTCCAATAGTTTAAGTATGTTTCTTAGGGGTCATATTTGACTGGAAACTCACTTTCCTTTTGCATGTTCTTCATTTGAGAAAGAAATGTGAAAAAACTCTAAACATCCTAAAAGCCATCTCGTCTACAAGATATTGGATCTGATAGAATATCTGCACTTCATATTTATCAATCTGTTATTCTGTCAAGAATTGATTACGGATGCGAGATATATGGTACAGCTGCTTAAGGTTTTCAACGAAACTTTGATAGAGTATACAGTGCTTTGAGTATCTGTTCTGGAGCCTTTCGTAGTTCAATCAGATTCATCAGCAGCAGTTCATCATTCTACATCAGCAGTTAATAGCTTGTATGTGATTTGTAATCAACTTCTATTTTATCTGAGACCACAAAAATTATGTGAACAATATTTTTTTCCGTTATGAATCTTCTATTAATCACCCCGTTCGTCGAGGGAATTTACCCTTTGGTCTGGGATGATTATATAATGCGCGTCCTTCTAATATCCACCCTTTTCGTGAAAGGATAACAAGGAGTTTTGCTGTTGTAGGTATTTTAGATTTGCAGATTCATAATGCTACTGCTCTTGCTTTGACACCCTGGGATATCCTAGAAATATCTTATCTTAATCCGTTTGTCGCTTATTACAAGTCTACCACTTCATCTCTTGTCTTTGAACAACTTTTTAATATCACTATGACTCTACGTATACTCCTATTCTTACGGATGGATCAAAGGAATCTTATGTGCTGTAGTCATTGCTGAAGATACAAGCAGCTTCCACTTTGTGCTCTGTTTTGACTGCTGAACTAATGGCAATCTTAATTGCTCTTGAAAAAATTTCAAATCTTAGTGACCATAAATTCTACATTTATTCTGATAGCATGAGTACTCTGGAGGCCCTCAGCCATCCTCATACTTTAACACATCCACTAATTGTAGATATAATTTATCTTTGAAGAAGTTTACAAACTCGGAATTACCAATTTTATTTTCTTGATTACTTGGACACGCAAACATTGTAGGCAAAGCATCTGCCGATGCTGCAGCAAAGGCAGCATTCACTTCTTTACAACGGGCTATTCCGTACCTTGATTCCAAAAAAATATATTTCGCAGCGAAATTTTTATTTATGGAAGGAATCATTGGATTTGCAGATTTCTAATAGGCTGCATTCTCCTTAGCCTGACATTACACGGTGGCATGTTGTTCCAGTGCTCAAATGGGAAGTCAAATTAACACGGTTTCGCATACTTTCTTACACATAAACATTTTCTAATTTGGGAGCAATGCCCAGTGTGCGCTGCATGCCATGTTAATTTGACTAACATTCATATTTTATGAATGTTCAGTTTTAATCCTCATTGATTTCGTTTATTTAGTACATCAAACATTCGTGACTTGGTGGGAGAACATCTCCATTCAAATATTTTTGCTTTCATGAAAGATTTTTTTTTTTCATTTTATAACTAGAAAGTTTTATCAACATATTTTTTAGTCTTTGCAATTTTTACTTTAACTTTTTTAGAACATATTTTTTTACTCTTCTACCATATATTTGGCGCAGAACGGCAAGATATGGCTCTTGTGCCACAAACCTCTATCTAACTGCTTAGGTACTTTTCAAAAAAGAACACAAAGAAGTATTTGCTGTCATTCGTGATGCGATCATTTATGAATTTCATCATCGTTTTATAATTCAACTGAAATTCTCTTCCATTGAGCATGGTAATTTAATCCCCGTCCCATAAAGCAAGAAAAGTGATACTTTACAGAAAGTACAAATTCATTTAATACGGGAATTTACCTGAAAAAAATTGAATAAAATAATTTTTAGATATAGTTGTCAGAAGTATCAATTTCTATTTTCATAAGCCCGTATTAATCAACATATTAAAAATACTTGCTGAGCCCCTATTGTTTCCTATTTTTGTTAAACGGTAGAACTGATTTTATTTATTAGAATCATTCAAGTTGGGAAATAAATGAATAAAAGAAACTAATAATCGATTTAATAATTTTGTAGCAGAGTTATCAATTATAAGATACTCATACAATTTTGTTAAGATATTACATACTCCTAGAATCCTAAAATACATTTCATACTCCTAGAATCGATACCGATGTGATATAATTGGCAGTCTATCAAAATATGATGAACATTATATTGCAGAAAATTAATTAATATTAAGCTCTTTAAAATTGAGCATATTATTTCGAAAGAATTTAAAGCAACTAATTTTTCTAAATGCCTTTTTTTACTTTCTTTCAAAAATTTTTTCTTTATTGTTATGTTAAATTACATTTCAAAAAAAGATTCTTCTTAAAATCTTGAATGAATTTTTTTTCGCGAGTCAATTAAAAGTTTATAAACATATGCATATGATTTTCATTTCTGTTTTGTATTTCTTCAAACTAAAAGTGAATTTTACAAATTAAAAGAAGTACAAAAAACATCTGCAGCGATTTATTTTATTGTATTTTAGAAATCCTTACCTTTTTAACATTGTGAAAAATTGCAATTGTGTATAATTTCTGCAGAAATGAAAACACTTATAGTTGAAAATAAATCAAATCTGAAACAAGAAAAAAAGTATTAAAGGTACAGTTACTCATTTGAACCATTGCCACTTCGTATAACTGTACATGCTTTAATTCCATCGCTTTAAATTATTGTTTTCTTTGGAAGGAAAGAGGGGAAAGAAATTATTATATTTTTTTTTACTATTTTCAAGATGTCTTATCCCCCTAACATAAATAATCTTACTTCAAAGTATTTCAAAAATATGTTGCTAAAGAAAGATTAATCTAACTAAGCCAAAATGAAATTGAATCAATTATGGAATATATTAATGGGAATACTAATATACACCAACTGAACATGAAAACTTATTTTTAATTATAATCATTGCAAAATCAATTTAGTTCAAAGAATAGTATTAATAATCCAAGAATTAAATACTTTGAAATTACTTTCATAAATCAATGCTACACACTAATGGAAATAAAACCCCAACATCAAGAAAAAATTATTGTACAGTAATGAAATTTTAGGAAAACTTTTGTCTAGGTAACATATTTAATTGATTAAGGTTTCAAGATCCCAGGTAGAGCCATTGGCTAGAAGAGCCATTTCAAATGGGGAATGTTGGTACATTAGTAACCGGTGTAACCGCCAGAATTTTGAATGCAAGCATGCAAACGTGCATGCATTGTGTCGTACAGGTGTCGGATATCAGTTTGTGGGATGGAGTTCCATGCCTGTTGCACTTGGGCGGTCAATGCAGGGACGGTTAATGCTGGTTGTGGATGACGCTGGAGTTGTCGTCCAATGATGTCACATACGGGCTCTATTGGAGAAAGATCTGGTGATCTAGCAGGCCAAGGTAACATGTCGACACTCTGTATAGCATATTGGGTTACAACAGCGGTATGAGGGCGAGCGTTATCCTGTTGGAAAACACCCCCTTGAATGCTATTCTTGAATGGCAGTACAACAGGTTGTATCACTAGACTGACGTACAAATTTGCAGTCAGGGTGCGTGGGATCACCACGAGAGTGCTCCTGCTGTCATACGAAATTGCTCCCCAAACCATAACTCCAGGAATAGGCCCTGTGTGTCTAGGCCGCAGACAGGTCACTAGCAGGCGTTCACCTGACCTCCTTCTAACCAACAAACGGCTATCACTGCGACCAAGGCAGAACCGGCTTTCATCAGAAAACACAACATATCTCCACTTCGTCTTCTAATGAGCTCTAGCTTGACACCACTCACGTCGCAAACGGCAGTGGTTTGGAGTCAGTGGAATGCACTGTACAGGGCGTCTGGCTTGGAGCTGTCCTTGAAGTAACCGATTGACAGTGACAGTCCGTTGTGTCACTGTGCCAACTGCAGCTCGAATTTCAGCTGCAGACGCAGTACGATTAGCCACAGCCATACGCCGAATACGACGGTCTTCCCTCTCAGTAGTACCACGTGGCCGCCCGGAACCTGGTCTTCTTGAGGCAGTACCTTCCCTTGGCCACTGCAGCCAATATTCATGTACAGTGGATATATTCCTGCCAAGTCTTTCAGCAATATCGCGGAAAGAAAATACACCTTCTCGTAGCCCTACAACACGACCTCGTTCAAACTCAGTGAGCTGTTGATAATAGCTTCTTCGTCTTCTCAGAGGCATCCTTGACTAACATTAATCCACTACGTCAAATCTCAACTGTAAATAACGATCACGAATCTTACAACGCTTATTTAAAGCAAACCTCATTTGCATGTTCATAGTGTCGCTACTAGCGTCAAACTTACGCACGTAGCTCGAAATTTGAATCGACGTCATGTTTCAGATGTATAAACACGCCTACCAAATTTCGTTTATCTAGCACAGCTCCTTCCTTGTGTTGGGATTTTTTTTCCATCAGTGTAATTCTAGAAAAATCAATATTGACTTTGTATGTATTAATGCTTTATACATTTTCAAATGAAATGTCTTCAAAAACTAAAAATAATTTTAATATTTTAAATCAACTTAACGTAAAAAAGTATGTTTTAATTTGAATTTTTGCTTCAAATAATGAAGCAATAATAAAGGAATTAGTAACTGTACGTTACACAAATCTTTTCAAATTTAATGCGTTTCATCAAAACACTTTAAAGAATATTAACGCCAAAGTGAATTATTTTGGGTTGAATTAGATATTAACAATTTTAACCGTAATACATTTTCGAACGAAATACTTAGCAAGTGATTTTCAGATCATTCCAGAATTTTCAAATGATTTCCCCAGGATAATTTAAAAACCATATTTTATTTTTTATATACCATTTTTAAAACGACAATGAACACTTCCTCTTTTTTTCTGAAAAGGGAAAAACAAAACGGGAGAAACAAAGGACACATTTTTCAGGAATAAGTGAGCGTTGCGAGAATTTCAGACAAAACTTCCACCACTTTTAATTCCATTTCATTTACTTCGCTCTTTCAGCAGCGAGCGGAAACAAATTTAAGAGCCAAACCATCCGAAAACGAAATTTAACGAAACGGAAATAAATTAAAACTGCTCATTGAAATGGAAGTTATTTGTTGTTTGGTGATTAGGAATTAAAGTGACGACGATGATGTTAACTAAAGGTGCAGAAATTTCAAAAGTTGAATTCACTTGTAACCAGACAGAAATTCGATCCAATTTGAAATATTTTGTGCTTGGTGTGATTAGAAATTGTAAGGGAAGTTTGATTAAACGCATTTTCGTCCTCAATAGGCTCCCATTTTATTTAATTTGAGAATCTTGCATTGAATAACTTAATATGAAACAAATTCATTGTTTATAATCAGAATTTAGTTCAGAGAGAATAATATAAGATAAATTAATTGCTTTGTTTGAATAGAATGTCACGTTCCGAAAAGGCACAAAATTTGGCGTTTGAGATCTCGTCATCTAGAATCAAAATCAAATTATAACTCTGACAACTTGATCTCCTAACTTATCCCTAAGTAGAACCAGTCAGTGTTCCCTGTCTTCATAAGACTCCATTGCTTGTTTTGTCTTTTGTAAACAGCATTAGAATTTATTATATAACTTTACCAATTAATTACCGAAAATGTTAAAAATACTAAAAATGTTAAATGTTGTAAAGATGTTATGAAAATAGCCTATACAATTTTTAATGGTTATTTACTTCGTTTAGAATTACATAACCGTCAATAACTGCTGGAATTCAACAAGCATCGATCGCGTTTATCCACTAACCTAAAAGAACATTCATTTTTTGATTGCGAACGAGAAGAAGCATAAAATATTAAATTACATTAATTTGCTATTAGAGAAAGCTATTGAGCAAAGTGTGGCACAACAAATAATCATTTATTGGTTCCTTTGATACCGATTTCACCTCAAAATACTTTAACCCTTTATCTACTGATGTTACTTATAAGTACCAATCGCTTTAAAACTTTATAGCACAACAACCATTACTTATATTCTGATGGTACGTTTTAGAAACAGTCTTTTAACTCTTCTTTTTCATGATAGATGACAGTAGTTGTTCTAGGCTTTGGAATTTTGCGAGGAAGAAAGCTATTTACAAACGGACATTGTGTTCTTTTGCTGCCATTTTGTACGGATTGCCGCTCTTATCTTTTCTTTGCTATAAATATATAATATCAAACCAAACGTAAGTGTGGCATTTTTTTTATTCATTCTGTATTGTCTTAGAATATTAGTTGCCCAATTATTATAAG
This sequence comes from Argiope trifasciata, assembly GCA_026543055.1. Classification (NCBI taxonomy): domain Eukaryota; kingdom Metazoa; phylum Arthropoda; class Arachnida; order Araneae; family Araneidae; genus Argiope; species Argiope trifasciata. The sequence goes on from JAPMOQ010015927.1 coordinate 375,010, forward strand.
ATAACAGATTATATAATGTGATTAACGGTTGAATTATTCGGTGGTACTTATAAGTACCACCGAATAATTCGACCGTTAATCACATTACTTTATCTGTTATCTTATAATGATTGGGCAAATAATATTCTAAGACAATACAGAATGAATAAAAAAATGCGTAAATGAAAAAAAAAATGTTTTTATGATTATCATCAAATGTGAATTTCTACCATTATTATGTATAAAATAAAATTATGTCAGTTTGATAATTTCTTTGTTTTCTTATGAGTGTTTTTTGTTATTTAACATTTTTCAGTGGTTAAATTTCATTACGAATATCATCCGTATTTTTTTCTATTATGAGGAAATTTATGCATAGTGTACTGACGGTACTTTTAAGTACCAATTTAATTAATTAGCTCTAACAAATTAAATTTCCCTCCGGGAGATTTGTTTTCTTGTATATCCTTTAATTAGCAATATGGCAGCTAGAAAAAAATATATTTATGTAGGAATTTTCAGTAGTTCATAATGCAGTAGATAAAGGATTAACCTATTGAAATTTAAGAATTTGTTTTAATTTTATGTTGTACTTCAACATGCAAATTATCATTTTACTATTACACCTGGCTAATAAACCAGTCATAATACAAAAAGCTATACTTTTTCCATGACGAGTATCTTCGTCAAAAACAGTTCATTGGTTAACAGGAAAATGTCCGATCCCAAACGATTTTGAATATCAAGACAATTAATAGATAATCATCGATGGAACCAACTCTCAATAATACCATTTGGCATAATTTAAAACTTAATTTTTCATTGAATTCAGGGGGTTATTTTGTTTCCACAAGAAATAAATATGAAATTGAAAAAAAATCACTTTTTTCTGATAAATTAAGGTATTTCCTTTTGTCGAAAATTTTATCTTTTTTCATTTCATTTCTCCTTTGATATACTAGATATTATTGTGGAATGTATTTAGAATGACGTTATTTTTTCTTTTTGATGCTATTGTTGCAAATTTAAATAATTTGGATTCACTAAAATATTTTGATTTTTCAAATGATTCTGGAATTTCTGCCTGTAATATTGTGAAAATCATTTAAATTTTATACTTATGAAAAATATCACTTGACAATCTAACATGTATTTTTAAATTAAAATTTGAAATTATGTAAAAAATATCGAAATTTGCTGATAACATTTGTATAGCATATCAAAATATATATTCATATTAACGGAGAAAAAGTTTTATAGTTATTTCATTGCAGCGTTGCATTTTCAGCAAATATGTTTAGTGTGCAACAAATGTATAAATTTCTATCAAATCTCACAACTGAACGTTGTGATTCTACTCCGCTTTTCTTTTTGGCAAGTTTTTTCTTTGACATCGCATATTCCAATTATTCAATTCCTAGTTCAACTTTTCTCTTTAGCACCTTTAATTTAAGCTCACTTTGTAGAGACGTGGGTGCTTTTTTACAATATTTTCTTTTGTAAGTGCATTTGCCAGCTGTTCTCAGTCTAAACAATACAGATTTATTTGTAAAATTATACAAAATCGGATGTAACAAAATTTTACACGGACGGTGAAGCGTATCTCTAAAACACAAATATCTGATCAGCTGAGGCCTTTTAACGCCACTAACTTTCAACGACAAATGAAAGTAGGTCAAAGGGAGGGGGACAAATAGCCAAAGGCAGGCTTTCCCAGTGCCACCAGATCTTAAGTTATAAAACTCTAGTGTATTTCTCACATACGCTCGCCCAATGGAAGGGTAAAGATCAAATTTAATAAGAAATTACAAAGATCTTTAGTACAATGAACACAACGGAGTGAGACTTCTATTACAATTTGTTATATAACTATAAAATCGTGAAGCATAAAAATATTTTGCTCAAGAAACTATTAAGGAATCAAGTTATATAAAATATTTAAATGAAAATACTAGTGAGTGTTGATCTCCAAATATCAAATTGTTGCTAATGGGTTAAATAATAATAAAAATAAGAATTTCTTAAATCCTTATTTTTATACAATGCAAAGTTTTTTTATCAAAATTCTGGAGGTCAAAACAAAAATTATAAAATAGTATGTTTGATGTTAAATTTTAAAGTAAATACGAAATGTAATTGCATTTAAGGAATGTTTAAAGTATTTATATACTCTTTATGACTTTCTTATATTTTTAATCATGTATTTATAGCCTTACTTTTCATTATCTATACTTATAATAAAGCTCAATTTGTGTGTGTGTGTGTGTGTTGGCGCTCTACAGACCAGACCGTTGGACCTACAGCTACCAAATTTGGTACATGTATACCTTGGAGCTTGGCAATGTGCACCTTGGAGCCCTTTTTTCGAATTTTTAATTAGAATTTGAATTAATTAAAATTTAAGCGAAATTTCGACGATTTTCCGCTATAACTTCTGAAAATATTATCGCACAAACATTATTTTTACATCAATTTAAAGATTAAAAAATTAGCTTTCTAATGGCATCTTTGTTTTAATGTATAACTTAAGCTTCTATTTTTAACGAATTTTTAAAGAAATATTTTAACCATGTTTTACAACAATATATTTCGGACAAAACAATAAAATTTAATCTGCACGAGTACGTCAAGGGGGAAAAATTAGGTTTTATCAGCATGTTGCCATCCTATTGACGGAAGTTCAAACTAAAAAAAAACTATCATTACAAATTAAATCTAAAGAAATGCAACTTTTAGCACGTGACTGGATGAAATAAAAGAAATATAATATGTGACATTTTCTAAAATAAATAATGAACGAGCAAAGGGAAAAAAATAGCTTTTATTAAACTGTTGAAATCATACTGACAGAAGCTCAAATTAAAAAATAAATTAACTATGACTGCAAATTAAATCGAAAAAAATGTAACATTCACCACGTGATTGGATGAAATTAAATAAATATTAAACGTTATGTTTTCTAAAAAAGAAATACAATACAAAGGTTTCTATGATCGTTTGCAACATCTATATCATTAATTTAGTAAATCAGTGTTGCGTGACTTTCGAAGTTTAAATATATCTGGTAGAGAAATTATAAAGAGAGCAAGGCACATAAGTATTTAATTGAGAATCTTAGATCCCATTACTCTTGGCGAACCAACTGGTCGCCAAAGGCGTCTAGTTACAAATTAGGGGCATTGATTTTCGTATTGTTTATGTATTCATAGTCTTATTTTGTTGACCTTCATCTTTACATGATATCTTTCTATTTTATCTGCCCGTTTTAATTCAGTTTATAATAGTTCTGATATTTTTTTTTAATATTTTGGGGAAATTTCAATGTATATTTTCTGGGATATTTTCTTTTATTTTTTATGGAATTTGTAGAAATTTAAATTAAGATATAAAACCATCTAGCCTCAATCTAGTATTGGAAACCATTCCTTTACCGATGCACTCTCCGGTGATTACCATCACGAAATTACTTTGATTTGTACGATTTTAATTGTCTGATTCGGAATATAAAATTTCATAAGAGAGAAAATTAAATTTTCGTTAATATCTTATATTTCAATAATAAATAATTTAATTTTAGCAAAAAAAAACATACATTTCTACAACATATCCTAATTTCGTAAGCAAAATTCTTACTCTAAGAATGATTATTTAAACTTTCCTCTTTTCATTAATTATTTTCTATTTAATATTTTTTATTTCCTTTTTTAAATAAAGTTTATGAAAAATAATAGTATCAGGTCAAAACAGCAAAAGTGTGGAATTGAAATAAAACTATACAAAATAATTTAAAATTTGAATCGCATTTTCAATGCCTTTTAACCTTGAAGGGATATTTATTTTCTTCCTTATGATTGTGCAATATCTTAATTAGTTTTTCTAACATTGCTTGATTTTTGAAAAAAAAATCCTGCTTTCTATTATACTGATCAAAGAGTCATTACGGTCTTTTCATCTTTATTACTGTTTACTTTTTCTACTTCATAAATCATTATAACATATGTTTAGATTTTAGCAATTAATATTTAGAAAAAACTTTCTAAAACTACCTCATCTGTGTGAAATAAATTTTTAACTAAAGTACTACTTTTAATTAGCCTACTTTTAATAGAATATCCTATTATCAATGTAGAGCAATAGCTGTTCAAAATTTTTAATACCTAGTAAATGAAGTGTGCAAAAAAAAAAAATTACAATCTTTTATCTTTATATACAAATTTGAAATATACAGATGTAATAATATAAAAAAAAATTCAAAATAAATGCATATAATACTTATTTATTAAAAAAGAGTTATAAATTTGAATTGATTTGCACATCTTTCTGTTATTTTAATTAAATTGGACATTAAGTAACAAAGTTTTGGTCATTTATTTCAAGTTACAAAGGTACTGCATGACTTGAAAAGGAATTACTGAGATGGATTTCACGCATGCGATCACCGAATGTTTCGAATCTCCTAAGAATTTGTTTGTTCAAGAAATATTTTCACGTGCAGTGTTATAAAAATCAATGTAATTTTTAAAGAAACAAATGAAAAATTTTTTATCCTCCAAAATTTTTTTTATTATTATTCTTGATGTTTCCATTTGTTTGCTAAGAATTATATCACAAAGCCTACAAATGAAGTGACTATACAATTTATAGCAGAAAAATTTAAGAATGGTAAGTACAATTGTAAAGAAAAATTGGGAAAACAAGAAAATTCACAAATAGAAACAAAACTAAAACAAAATTGCTTACATACCAACAGCTCTAATTAAAAACCAGCGGGAGTGATCACCAAGTCTGATGTGACTTTTGTCTTGTGTGATGTTATCTGGCTACAAACACAAAGATAGCAATTTCAGTTCTCGCTATAACCAATAGCAACACTGGTGACCTAAGACCATAAACAAACAAAAAACAAAAAATGTAGCCTTCGTGTATCTGTTGTGTTATAAATAATCCACCAAAAATGATGAATAATCAACCAAAAAATAAAAGTTGTGATGAATAATCAACCAATAAATAAAAGTTGTGATGAATAATCAACCAATAAATAAAAGTGGTGATAAATAATCAACCAATAAATAAAAAATGGTGATAAATGATTAGTCAATAAATAAAAATTGAGGATAAATAATTAGTCAATAAATAAAAAATGGTGATAAATAATTAGTCAATAAATAAAAAAATGGTGATAAATAATTAGTCAATAAATAAAAAAATGGTGATAAATAATTAGTCAATAAAAAAAGGTGATAAATAATTAGTCAATAAATAAAAAAATGGTGATAAATAATTAGTCAATAAATAAAAAAATTTTGATAAATAATTAGTCAATAAATAAAAAAATGGTGATAAATAATTAGTCAATAAATAAAAAAAATGGTGATAAATAATTAGTCAAAAAATAAAAAATGGTGATAAATAATTAGTCAATAAATAAATAATGGTGATAAATAATTAGTCAATAAATAAAAAGGGCGATAAATATTCAGCCCATAACGATAACGATGATAAATAATCAGCCATGAAATGAAGCTGATAGATAATCAGCCAAACACAATGGGTAATGTAGCATTAGAATCATCGGGCAATATATCACCACTAAACAACAACAAATAAATCGCTCTTCTCATATACGACTTACTGGTGGGGGAAGCATTGTAATGAAAACTTATTTATAAGTCGGATAACATCCTCAAGACTGAATTATAACTTTTGTCTTGGTCATGTTATCTCGCTACTAACCCTAAGACTGTGAGTTCGACCCTCGTTATCACCAATAATACCACTCATAAAATTGTTGTGCCTACTGTACTCTAATGTCAATCTTAACATTGGAGTTTAAAAATCAAGAATATTAAATTTTACGTGAGTTTAGCATTTTTATTGAATCTATCAAGTCATCCTCAGTGAGTTATTTTTTTTTATTAATTTTATGCATGAGATAATAGTATCCAAATATCAAATTTTGGTTTTGGATACATTTTTCTCAGTCGATTCAGGCAAAACTGTCAGACTAAACTGCACTTGCAGTCACAAAATCCCTTAATAAATTTGATACTTTTAAGTTAATGCCTTTTTTAATTGCTAAGCTTGCATTTTTCTGAAACTGCAGCCGACAGATAATCAACACCTTATTAGATTTGACTCAAAATTTGTTAGTGCCCAAACGATATAAATATTAAATCTGTGTACTGAATTATTTTTTTTAGCTCTCTCCGATTTATAACTATCGTATGAACATCCATGGAGTCGTATTAACTTAGATTCGGACAGCCGAAGTAATGAACTTCCATTGAACAGAAAATCCGACAGAAATATTTAAATCTGTTATGAGGATTGGATACTAAATTTCAAATATCTAGCTCGAAGTATTTTTGAATCAATTTGTCATAAACAGATAGACGGACATTTTCCAAAGTAATTATTTTTCAAACTCACCGAATTATAAAATGTGGAAAATGTGGAAAAAAAATTATAAAATGAATTATAATATGTTAAGATTTCGAGTTCGAATTCGTAGACGATTACTGTTCCTTCTCTATTAAAAAAAAAGAAGGTATTGTTTTAAACCCAGACAGCTGCGAGTCAAAAACAGTTAAATTAATCCTCTTTGATTCTTTTCACGTGTGTCCATTAAAGAGGAATTTTACTTCTTCCCATGTTTCAAAATGGAAGAATAAAAAATAACTTTTCCGGTTTTCTTCTCTTTTTCGATTCTCACAATTAGTTCACAATCTCCCCATATATATAATATATATTTACATATCTTGTTTAAATTTTCCCTCGTTAACAAAATATTTTTTATTCATCCACTTAAGTTCAAATACATATTTTATAACTTATGATAGACTAACCGCCTTTGCGACCAGCCGGTTCGCCATTCTTAATACTCTTTAAAATGGTCAGTTGAATACTTAACGACAGTTTCAATCAGTTTTTTTTTTTTGTTTGACATCATTGTCGATTAAATACTTTATGTAACGTCTTTTAATTCACCCAGGCAGTTATAAAGGCCTTGAGTCCGTAATGTACTATGTCTCTAATTACCTGCCAGCTCTCGCCAAGTTTCAAATTTAAATTAAAATGTAAATGATTAAACTGCAAATTGATATAAAAATATTTCTTTTACCAAAACCAAGCATTTTTCCTAAAATATAAGTAAAAGAGGATCATTATGTGTACTACAGAATAATTACAATAATTTATTTAATATTTCAAGAATTATTCAACAAAAATTACTTAGATTCATCATAAAATTCAGGTTTTAGTTTTACTTTCAAAAGGATTAAAATGATGCTGATAATAATATTTTATTTTATCAAGTTTTATACATCTTTTAGTTATAAGGAATGATATGCTACAAAATATTTTCGACACTTCAACTTTCAGAAGAATGAATGAAGGTTTCTATCTTCTGCTATCATATTTGATCGACTTATGAAGTTTTGAATAGAAATGTTTGGAACATTCAACATTTTCATTCTTAGGCTAGTCATTCTTGAAAAATCCTAGACATAGACACTATCTTTAGAATGGTCGATGAAGTGGTTTAAAATTACCCGTTTTTATTGAAAAGTGATCTTCAAATATTCATAAATCAGTCAGTTTTGAAGATTGAGTTGATTGAAGTTTATCTCTTTATTTCAAATCTAAACGTTCTTCATTTTTTAAAGCATTTATACACTCATGTTACATACTATGTAGTTATTTACTTCATTTAGACCCTTTTTGTGGATGCATTTCTATTAAAGTTTTACAAATTAGCCATTGAACCTTAAATTGAATATATATATATTATGTTTGTCTTAAATAAAGCTGATTTATTTAATTAATAATATTATAAAAGCAAAAAAAAATTCTGTAGATTTTCTTTTTTGAAAAAGACCATTTCATCTTTATTTCCTTTCATACAGACAAGTGCTGAAAGTCACATTTTTATTTGTTTAACTTGCAATAATTATTTATTTCTTAACTTCAGCTTACTTTTCAATCTGATGGCAACATATTGATAAAAGATAATTTTTTCTATTTCACTCGTCATATGCTCGTGCATATTAAATTATAAGGATTTGTCCAAAATATATTGCTGAAAAATATAGTTAAATTATTTCTTTAATAATTCGTAAAAAATAGAAACTTAAGCTATATGTTAAATGGTTGATACCATTATAAAGATAATTTTTTTAATCTTTTATTTGATGTAAAAACCTTCTTTGTGCAATTAAACTTCCTAAAGTAATAACTGAAAAACTTCGAAATTGTGTTTAATTTTTAATTAATTCTAATTCAAAAATTGAAAAAAAGGGCTCCAAAGTGCACATTCCGGACCCCCAAAGTGTATACATGTAATGAATTTGGTAGCTGTAGGTCCAACGGTCTGGCCTGTAGAGCGCCAACACACACACACACACACACACACACACACACATTGAGCTTCGTTATAAGTATAGATATAGATGACGGTAGATGTCAATACAGTATTATTTTCAAATTAGTTGTTACCCGGCGCGTTGCTGCTACCGAAAAAAATATTAAGTGCAATCAATCAATAATTTGGCAATGTTTTATCGAAACGGGATAAAAATTACGACATTATACAAAATACGAACAAACAAATATTCATTTTTATATATTAGATTTGCGTATTCTTTTAGAATTGTAAAACTTGGTGTTCTTTCAAAATGGTAATAAAAAAGCTATTTTTTGTATCTCGTGATTCGTTTAATATTATTTAACAATTTTCACATTTAAGTTCAGAAAATGTGATTAAAATATTTTCTTTTTAAATTGATTAAACATAAAAAATATATTTGTACCATAAAATCGTTAATATGCAAGTTCAAAAGTTAAAAGCATAATTATTAAAAATTAAGATGGTGCAAAATTCTTTGCGCTACAATATTTTTGGTAGTTATAGCGAAAAACGTTGATATAGAATTAAAATTTAAAAACTCCATTATTGGTTTCCCAAAAACCTTTCTCGTATAATCAGTAATAAAGTTATCTCTGAGAATGACTTGCTAGACATTTGCTTAATGTAGTAACAAAATATTAACCTTTAACTTGGATTTTGCAATTCTACAGAATCTGTTGTCTTCTCGGCGAGTTATTTGGAGACTAATCCTTGATAAATGGATGTTACTGAGATTCGAAATTTTTAAAACTTAATTTTAGATAATTGTCCTGTCCCTATAACCATCCCTTAGGTGTAAATAATAAGTTGACAAAATTTTATCACAGTCAGATTGACGGTTTAAGAAGTCATAAAAGGCATAAATACAAACATTCTTTTTTATTTATATATATTAATTAATCAATAAAATTTTTTAGCAATTTCTATTTTGTCGCCAGTCACCAAATCCGTCATCAAGTTGTCGCCTGACGCGACATCTGATCATAAATAAGATATATATAAATAATATGAGAAAATAAGTAGGAATTGAATTTAAAAAAATTATGTATTACTTTTTACATAGATTTTTGTAATTAAACAAGCAATCTGCTTTGCCGCTAAGAGGAAAAATGAAGAAACAGAAGAAATGCTGCAGTAAACAAAACAATGTTACTGATTCTCTCTTCTTAATTCTTATCTTCTTATATCTTCTTTATCCTCTCTTCTTATTCGCCGGGTTAACTTGTATAGTGGGTATGTATGATGTAGAAGATTATCGGCAATGATCAGTCCTTTAGTAGAGGACGCAACACAGGAAAAGTTTATTTAGAAGCGACGACAGGACAGCAAAAAGTTAACAAATAATTACTGCACAAGACGACAAATATTTACAAAAGACGGCTATTTTCAGCAAAGACGAAAAAACAAGACAGCAGACTGTAGCCCACAAACAGAAATTCCGTAAAGACAAAGTCCACAGTACAACGTCCGCTGTCTCTTTTCGTTTTCTCCGCAGACTCACTACTTCAATTCATGTCTACTTCTTAGTTTAGGACGACAATACAAAGGCTACGACACAGGCTTCGACGGAATACGGCGCACACAACACTCCATCGTTGCTTCGGTATTCTCTCGGTGATTCCTCCGTACAGGACTCATTTTCAAAACTTCTTAATTCATGTCAACTCGGTTCCACCTCACTACACTCCTCTTCAGATTGCCGGCCTTATACAGTTCCGGGGAACGGGTCAAAAAGCTTTTGAACCAATCAGGATCATTTTGGACGTATATCGATAGCTGGAAAATTCTCTGTTTTGAGTATTATCAATTTTGTCGCCAATTTTATTGCCAATCTCTGAAGTTTCTGATTTGACACCCGGGCACCGTTCAGTACAGATAACTGTAAATCAGTCTTCCCAACGGTGACATTATAAGCGTGGGAATGTAAAATTACAGGTTTGTAACAATAATAACTAATATATTTAATGATTACAGGTTGTCCCGTTTAGAAAGTAGTTGGAAACGGAACGGTTATTTGTCCCTCAAAATATTTTAAAATTTATCTCAAAGACTCGGTAAAACTAAAGAAGATGATAAAGAGTTTTCGGAAATCTTTGTTAATAGTCCCAAACAGAAGAAATACGGCAAATAGTAATTAAAGAATGCAGTTAGGTTAGCATATTTGGCAAATGATTGCCTTTTAAATATTGCAACTGTGCTATATTCTTCAGTATGGTAAAAGACTTAAAATTAATTGTTTGCTTACCTTGATGTTCATTATAAGTCAACTGAATTTTAATTTTCCAATTTCCCCTTCGAATAAATAAATGCTTCAAATTCAGAGCTTCTATGTAAAAATTGAAAAATCTAATTTGGATAAGAAAAAAAATATCATTCAGCTACGAATCAGACTGAAGAAATATTAGATTTTTCAAATCAGTAATCCATTGCATTACTTACTCTTACTTCTATTATTTCTCTTTTTTTTCTGAAAAGAAATTGTATGACTTTATTTTTCTCTTGGTGAAATTGGATATTTTCATAACATAATTTTCTTTTTGTATAAATTTTTAATTTATTTTTAGGCATAATACATGATTTCAAATCCACTTTTTTCAAAGCAAATTTTTTTAACGAATATATAAGAAGTTATTAAACATTACTGGGATTGCATGATTTCAGATTTGACTCAAATTTCCGGAAGTATTTAGGAATTTTAATTAGAAATTTATTCTTATAAAAATTGATACATGATAAAATACAAGCAAAGCAATATTTATAACACGAATTGTATAGTTTTAAATAAACATGTAGATTAAATTTTAATTAAATGAACATTAAATTATTACATGCAAAGCATTTTATTTCAATTAAAACTTTCGAAGGAATGGAAATGGTAAAAATATTTTAAATATAATATTTATTTTCTTATGTGATATATAATATTAAAGGAAGATATTTTTTGCGATTTCTGATATTTTCATATTTCCAAGGAAGTATAAGGATTTTTACAATAATGTTCTTCTGCCTATTGTAATAGCATGAAATTTCATAAAAAAATCATTCATGCTATTTTTTTTTAAATCTAGCCTTTTAAAAGCTGATAATTTTTTTTAAATCATTATCTCATGAATATTTTTGTTCGTAATATTTTGAGTGTAAATTCCGGTTGCATCTTTTAAATAAGTTTAGCTTAAATTTGTAAACAATTAAGAATTCCTGATAGTTTTTTCTGAAAATTATTTTAAATTCCACTTGAAAGTAATTTTTAATGCTGTTTTTTAAAGATTATTTAGTTTGAATATAAAACCATTTTACACACATGATTCTCTTATTTGGATAATATTTTTATAATTGTTATGCATAGTTATCTTGATTTGTAATGCGTTGTATTACCTAATATGATGGTAATCGTTGTCTTCTATTCATATGTCATTTATTTTTTCTTAATTTTTCATTTAAGCAAATTTAATGCTCTCTTTAGTGATAAAGTATTTACATTGTAGAAATTAATTATCTGTAAATAATTCATTATAAATATAAAATAGATGAAAATTTATATGAAAAAATCCTCTTAAGCAATCACATATAACACATATATTAAGCAATCACATATAACACATATATTAAGCAATCACATATAACACATATATTAAGCAATTACATATAACACATATATTAAGTAATCACATATAATTTTAATAATATGAATGTTTTATTAAAAAAAAATTATTTTTACGTTTAAACCATAGCTAGAATTTTATCTTGAATTAAGATAGAAAGAAATTTTAAATTATTTATCTGTTGAATATGGCTAGTCAAACTCTCATTTCAAAGACATACGTGATAATACTTTCTATCAATGCCTATCTAAATACTGTTTGGCATTTCAAAAAATTATGAAAGCTTTAAAATATGTATTGCATTGTTATTTAATGTAAAACAAGGGCAATTGCTCTGGATTCAAAGCTAGGAGTTTGAAACTAAAATTCCATTTATTGAAAAATTTAATATTATGAAACATGATCTAATAAAAAATAGTAGATTAACTGAAAAACGAGAAGTTGTTACAAAAAAATAATGAAGATTTCTTGATAAAAATGTATATAAAAAATTTCAATTCTTACTTTTAATAAATAAAATGATGAAATAATTTAAAAATTTGGAAAATAACAGTGAACTGCTTTAAGCAATATAGATCTAGGAAGTTTCTAATATCCAGCAACTTTTTTTAAAGAAACATTTTACAATATTTCGAATACAAAATTTTACAAAAAAAAAAAAACACCCTTCAAAATAAATTATGTAAATTATTAATTCTGAAAAAGTTTAATTTTAAATATTGAGAAATGCTTATAAATTGAATTTTTATTTTTCAACAGTAAATATATTGAGCAAATAAAATGGAAGGGAAGTTAAGGAAGAAAACATTTATAGAGTAAAGATGATGTCAAAAGAAAATTAGTTAGATTTTTAATTTTGACTTAGAAACGTAAATGAGTAAACAATTGCATGGATAAAAAATGCTGATTAAAAACACAACCAATATATTCTAGGGAAATCATTTTGTTTTCATTTATATCTTTCGATCACTTCTTTTAAAAGAGAAGAGGATATACTTTTGATGGATTGCTTAAAACTAAACAAAACTTCAAAATTAAATCCATCCTTAACATTTTTGTTATCTTTACAAGAATCAACAAAGCAAACCTTAAATTAATGGTTTTTAAATTTTCTGAACCTAATTTTTCTAAACTAGTTTAGATATTATATTATGGCATAATATTTATAGAATGAAAATAACTTAGAAAGAAAATTAGTTAGCAATTTTTAGTTTTTAGTTCAATATGCAGATGTTTATGAAATAACATGAGTCAAGAAAATGTGCATTAAAAATGTTAGAAAAATATTTTAGGAAAATAATTTCATTTCATATAAAAATATTTTTATCACATCTTTTAAAAGAAAAATTAAGCTGCTTTGGATGAATTCATTAAAGCTTTGCAGAACTTGGAAATAAAATGTGCTGATAATATTTTTGTTACCTTTACAAGAATTAACGAAGCTAAACCTTAATTTATTGGTTTTTAAATTTTCTGTGTATAATTTTTCTGAACCAGTGAAAACCAGTTTTGTTTTTGACATTATTATGCAATATTTATTTTTCAACACGATGAAACAAATAAAAAAAGGGAAAGAGAATGACTTATTTGTCCCCTTTTCAAGACCATCCACTCTACGGGATTATTTTTAACGAATTAGATTGCCCAGGATTTTCTAACTCGAGAGTGAAAATATTATTTTTATTTAATCTTTCCTACACTATAATAGGATTCTGATGTGAAAATAATCTCGAGCAATTAAAATAAATTGGTTTACTGGCAGAGCTTCATGCAAAATAAGCAGTTCTGCATCATTTTTTTTCTTTAGTGCTGTTTTATTTTCGTATTCTCATTACGACCAAATTTCCATTTAGAAGAGAGTTTTCGCCTCTTTTTTTCCTGTCTGGATGAGGGGATGAAACTGTATTAGTGAAGAGAGAGAGAGAGGTACAGGCTGAAAGAGAAAATTTCTGCCCGCATTGTTCTGATACTTCAGAATTTCATTAAGAATTGGATATTGATTACGAACTTCAAGTCTGAAAGCATTTGTGTTTTAGAGTTAAAGTTGGAGCAGTGTGATGAAAAGTTTTTTTTCTTCTTGCCTTTAAACAACACTTCTGAACATTCAGGAAATCCAGTTAGAAAATCCAATGTTTTCTTGTTCATTATGCACTTTTTAAGATGACTCGTTATAATTGAATAACTTCTTTCTAAAATTATGAAATTTTATCAAATTAACGAATTGAATTTTCGTTAAAGTTTAAGAGGTTTTGAATGTTTACAATAAAATATTTTTTTTAATTAATTTCAGTATTCTATATATATTCTATTTATTATCCTAGTGTATGATTAAATTTGAAAATATGCTGATACCTGTGAAATAACAATTTATATAGCCGAAGCTCTCAAATATGTATCAATCAAAAAATTAATAACAATTTAATTATATATATAATGCATCATAATTGATAGAATAGATTTGTATGGCATAACAATATTTTTGAATAAATGCTGTTCAATTCAAAGACCTTATTTCATAGGTTTTATTTTTAAATCTGATGGCAACGAGTCACTAATAAGGACCCAAATATCCAAAAAAAAGATATTAACATTTTTTGGTTGGAAAAGTATGTGAATCAAAATAATACAGACGTAGAGACCCATTATAGTGATAGAAAAATGAAATAGATTCCTTCAATTAGTCAGATATTAGTGCAGATAAAATAGACATCTATTTATTAGATGTATAAAAGTCGCTGCAGAATATTAGAAAATTCATTTATTGTCTAATATTTTGTATCAAAATTTTACTGTTCAATGCATGTGATATCTAAGTAGCCAAATGTGAAATAGAACTTTAATTAGTCAAGATTATTCTTTAAATTCCAATTTATTTTTTAAGAAATAATTTTTGCGTTATGTCACAAAAAATTTAAATTGATAGTGGCATTTTCTGAAATGTTCATCAAATTTCATTTATTTTAAATGGAAAGTATTTAATATAAATTCATTTTAAATTTCTAGAAGACAGATATTGTAGATGTGATAAGTTTATATTCATATTTGATGTCTTCTTATCAATAATTTTACGTATTAATTTGTTTTATTTTAAGTGCCTCAATTGATGTTTGGTGCAGTTTTTGATTAAATTATTTTAATAAAGTAAATAGTTACAAAATAAATTATAATATGTTAATACACTTTTGAAATAATCCTTCAGTTGCTCATTACATTAAATGAAAGATGAAGCTCAAACTTTCGTGTAATTATACTTTTAACAACCATTCTTTTGCTATAAAAATGGCATTGTCTAAAATTATTCGCAATTATCATTATTACAGATAAATGCTTTCTTTAATCATGTAATTATCTGTAATACAGCTCCGAAATACATTCTGTAATTATCTGTAAT
>JAPMOQ010015927.1:390395-521432 GCA_026543055.1 Argiope trifasciata
ATTATCTGTAATACAGCTCCGAAATACATTCTGTAATTATCTGTAATGCAATTCTAAATTTCTGTAAACTACTACATTTTACAAAATATTTTACCCCTGATATTCAATGATAAGTATGCTTATAATTTCTAGTTTCGTCCAAATGTCCTTTAATAAGTGTATATATTACTTCTAATTTCGTAAATTAGATCGCTGTTGTGTAGTTTTAATGCTCTTTATTTTGTTAGATAAGCTTGACATGAGAAAACACAAAATGGGACTTTGATTTCTTGCACAAACTTAAATACACTGATTAAAAACTATATCACTTCTAAGCAAAATATTTATTATATAAAATTATCATTGAAGTAATTGTAATATTACTTATGTAAATCATTTGGAAGTATTGAATTATATCTAATAATATATTACTGCCTAATTTCAATTTGTATACAATCCTTGAAGAGTTTTTGAAACAGCAGAATTAAACATTTGAAATAGTGAAATTCAGAGCTTCATTATTGGTAATTTTCAATTGCAGAAAACCAGAATATTTTTTTAAATATTTGTTTCATTGTTTTTTATTAAGTATGATGCTACAAAAATAAACGTTAATTAAAACCAAACTAAAATGATGGATACATCCTATGTATAAGTGCATACTCATGAAGAGTAGTCCAACCTGCTGCATTTATATTCTAAAATTTTAAATGACCGAAAATTCACAAACAATATGTTCGTGATAAACCAGATATAATAAATCACATTATAGGTAACATTTAGAGAGAGTGCATGTAGTCATCAGCGACGTAAATGTAAAAATATCATTATCCTTATTGAACCAACAGGAGAAGGAAAACTTGTTTATTTCTTACTTTTATATTAGAAATGCCCCTACTTGAATGTAGCGAAATAGATAGCTTTAATTTTTACTTCAGATATCGTGTTTCACGTATTTCACTTTCGTTTAAGTATCACTATTGTTTAGTCAAAAACTAATCATTCTTCTTTCATCATCACATCTATTTCTGAATGAACACCAAATGTTATTTTACAAAAAAATATTTTTGAATTTTTAAACAAGAATATCGAACCGCATTTATAGAGATAATAGACACTCCACTTTTACGAGTAAATATCTTATAAAGCAATCTTGTGCATTTTCTTTGAAAATTTACTATACATCTTTTCGTCACATGGTAAATTGTTACCCACCTATTTGCTCAAAATTCAAATTCATGATAAAGAAAAAAAAAACTGTTTCTTATCTCACATAAATTTTTCGCACTCGTTTATTGCAATAGGATTCCCGAAATAAATAAGACCTGATTTTAAATAAAGTGTATCAAAATTCCACCTCAAGAATCGCTTAGGGTTGCAAAGTTTCCCTCCAAGGACGAAACATGTTTCCTTTTCCATAATTGGAAGTTCCCAGAATTTTTATAAAAGTAATATCCCAAACTGGATTTTTAAGGTAACTGATGTTGTGGCAGATTTTAGAAAATGCCTTATCCTGAGGAAGTTTACACATTCCTTCTACAATTTGAAACAACGCTAAATATTTTCGAACAAGAAATTACAAAGTAACGTATAAATATATTCTCTTTTTCGTGTTCTAAAATTAAAAAAATGGAGAAATATGCACAAAATATTGTTCAATGTGGACTGGAAGTATTCGAAGAATTTCTGTGTCAAAGATTTGAAAATCTTCAAATAAAGTCGCATAAGAAATAACAGCTATAGTTGCTTTAATAACAATATGTAATATTCTTTTATCGATATAATCATTTTAAAAACATTATATCTACCAAATTCAGTATACTTCAAAATATGTGTAGCTTTCATGTATATGCGATATAAGGAATTTGCAAGGATATATTTGTCTATATTTGCCTTTATAAATATTGCCACTATAGATATTTTCAGAATGCCTATTGTTCCATGGATTTTCCAGAAGTGGCATTATTAGTTATTTTAATGAACTTTAGAAATTGATTACTTCGAAGTTGATTTGAAAATCAATTGAAGTAAGAAGCATCACACAATCTTTCTATAAGCCAAGTAGAAATAAAATTAAAGGAATATGTCCTGTAAGTCCTCTTCTAGGTTAATATTTATTCCTAAGAATTAGTGTATTTGAAATTTAAATAAAAAATAGCATTTCCTAGGGACGAAATAAAATTCTAAATTTACCAAATTTTGAGTTGTAAATGAAAGTAAGTTATGTATATGTTAGTATTTTTTAATTACAAAAATTATTAAATTCATATATGGCACTCGTTTTAAAATACAAATTTGTTTAGAAAGTGACTTAATGCTTATTACAGATCAAGAGGAATACCATCAATGAAGCTACTTATATGCTCGTAAAATATTTCCTTTTAATGATATATATAATACTATATCTTTCAATCATGTTGCTGCAAGATATTTGTGTGCTATTCATGCTTATGCGATTTCATGTCAGCAATAGAAATTTGAATAGTTGGGATCAATAAAGTTATCAGTAAAGTACTATTGTATGCAGTATAGAATTTTCTGTCTTGCTCATACATTAAAATTTAAAGCTAATACAACTTAATAATAATAAAGTTGTTCCATGCAAACTTAACAGCTAACATAATATCTTTGATAAAGAGTGGACGATCAGCATCTGGTTCTTATTGTCATCGATATTAATTCGTGCTCACTTCATCTTCATTAATCCAAGTTCTGTAGATCAAACTGTATCACCTATAAAGTCACTTTCATACGCAACTTTTAAATGACGCACAAAGATCTTTTTTTCATAGAATTCAGTTAAAACTAGTGAAAACTATTGGTTTCTAATCATCATGGGAGGGACAATGAAAAATTCGATTAATTGGGTCTCTTCCTTCTTCTTCTGCTTACATTACATCCTTCAAATATTTACTCTTTTTTGGTATATGTGCTTCCCGTGCCAGACTACTTTCCGTTCCAGAATTTGGTATATGTGCTTCCCGTGCCAGACTGCTTCACCTTTCCAGAATTTAGTATATGTGCTTCTCGTGCCCATACTCAACAAGTATAATCATAATTCATTCATCTTCAGTGTAGGCGACTGTAGCATTTTATCAAGTCTCTCCTCCTCGTCATATGACACGAAACTGTATATCATTCTAATGGTTATTGATGTTTTGGTGAGCAAATAAAACACCCAAGAAAATTTAGCAAATCGTGAAAAGAATTAATTATGTGATCTGATCAAACATAATGGAAATGGAAATAATTTGTGAATGGAAGACTGAAATCTCATCTATACATCGGTTTTGTCAAAATTTCATTGAAAGATGATAGAATCTTCCGAAAAATAGAAGTAATCACCGAAATGGCATTACTTGTGGTCCAGTTCTGTTTGCAAACAAAGTAATCAATTAAGATAAGTGTTTTAGGTATAATTAATAATCCTTAGATGGGTCTCTCTATGGGATAGTTATTTAAGAAGTTTCAAATTTTTAGTTGAAAAAAAAAGAGCAAGAGGGGTTACTCATACTTAATAAGCATGAAAAAAAATCAAATGATTTGTATTAAACGTTTTGGAGCAGTGTTCATACAAAATAACTTGAAGTTTTTTTCTTTTGTTTAGTAACAGGGAAAGAAATGTGACTCTTATAATGAAACAATATATGAATTTGTGGGTTGAATGTGGTTTTTCTCATTCAACCAGCAAGGCAAAAATATTTAATCTAATAACCTTGACTTGCAGTATGATGAAATTGCCTTAGTAAATTTATACTACTTTGAACAGTAGAGGGCAATGCATGCTTTGAAACATTAAAGGACGTTGTAAATAGCGATTCAAAATCGAAGTCATAGCGTGTTATCTCTTGCGTAGTTCTCTTACATGAATTAGATACAGCAGTTGATAAACAAATTTCTCTGGAAATTTTTCAGCTCTTTACATCTGCCAGAATAACCAATTAATGACTTTTATTGGTTAGAAAACTAATATATTTATTGGTGGAAATCTAGAAAATCAAGAGATTAATATAGGTTGCTACTAATTATCACAAGGAACAGGCTATAAAAAATAATGATGTTGCTATTCAAAATTTTGTCACACAACAAGTGCTAAAATTTGTAAAAGCAAAATAGAAAAGAAAGACCAGGAAAATACAAAATAAAAATGCAATTAAAAAATTTGAATTGATATTTATTCTGTTTAAAATGCTTATAATTTTCGATGAACTTTTGTATTTTACTGTAAATAGACTTCCTATTATTGGTAAATTTAATTTTGATGTCGTTTTTTGAAAATGAAGTTTGTCACATTTTATTACGAGAGGAGCTTAAATTATTCCAAAATATTACAATTTACAACCTTATTCTTCGGGCTGTATTTTATAAGTAATAATTTGCGTTGGAGATTTACATTTATAATGAACAATTTTTTATTCTATATTTGCCTGTTAGATTTGGATGTAACTTAATCAAAACTATGAAAATATACTTAACATAACTAATTTGCATACATAGCCAATATTTTTAAATCTAATTTACCCCAAATGGAAATATTTTTTTATAATTTTTTTTCACCCAAACAAGTGAGTCATTTAATAAATAATCTTTTGATACATTAATACTGATTTTAACTATCAGAAATTATCTAATGAGGGAAAAATATCTTATTAATATATTCTTATTCTAGAATATTTCTATTTACCAACTACGTTATTAACTAATTCCTTTGATATATATTTACTTGAGGTAATAAATTTATCATTACTTTAATGCTAAAAATTGCATTCATCGCTTAGTTATTTGTTTACAGAATTTTAATTATTTGTAAATAAACGCGGAATTCCATTGCTAATAATACGGCATATAAGTATTAATTTTAATTATTACATGTAATACATTATAGGCGTTATATATTTGTCTGGGGCTCTTCTCTTATTTTTGAAAAAAAAAATATATTATTGTTTACAAGTTATATTATATAATGGATAAAACATTTTGTTTTAGCTTCTATAATTGGAACATATTTCCTTTAACAATTATCTTTGTAATTTTTACTGTCTACTTTTGAGTTTGAGTATTTGTATCTTATGAAGAGTCTGGGAAAATCATAACCAGGCATAGTTAAATTTAGAAATTTATTTTACAGTACTGTAATGCTACATAATTTTGCATGTGAAATAAATTTATCTGTTTTATTTCAAAAATATTTTGTTTTGTTTTTCAAAAAGACCTGTTAATTCAATGACACAGAATCGAATGGAAAATATCATCATGACATAATAGATATATATAGTTCTTACAGCGCTTTCGTCACTGTCGAAACATAGTTGCCCGCTAGTTCCAAAAAAGACCAATACTTTTTCAATACATTCCTTTAGAATTATTATTTTTTAACTCCAGAATCTATAGAACTGAATCTGATTATCTTCTTAACAATGCAATACAGTTAATCTTACTTATATATTCTGCTATTTTATTATCTCAAATATAATTATTAGATTTATTACAACTTAGACGCCTTAGATAATCCATTCACATACATGTGAAATTGCAGAACAAAATTTTAATGGTTTTCGCTGAAAATCTGATAAGAAACTATTTTAAATTCTACACATGTGTGCTATTTTTTATTGCTATTATACTTGAATAGCCAAATAATCATGCATCCTGTTAATTCATTTGATCCTGATATTTGTGTCAAAGTTTGACAACTATACTTATTTAGTAGTACTTTTACATAGTAAATTTCAGCTATATTGCCCACGACGTTTTTTAATTAACAAATAGATATAGAATAACGGCATCCTGTGTAAACAAAGATTGTAGAATCGGATATCTGTAGCATCTGTCCCAGATAGATAGATATAATTTCAGAAATTAGTTCTTTGTAGTCTGAGAAGTCAGAAACGCGCAGCCATTCATCGAAAATACAATTCGGATTGTATTTTTTGAATATATAACTTCCCATACAGTATATAAGAAAATAAAAAAGGACTATTCCAATGATTGCAAAATTAACAATTATATATATATATATATATATATATATATATATATAATATTACCTGCATTATTTCCACCAATACCAAGAATGTTTCGTCCGCCTCGATCCAAAAGAACAATAAATGATCTTTCACCACGTTCGGTCAAAGAGTGCCAAAAAGAATCCACCCGATACCAAAGCGAATTTCATTGTTTAAGGCCCCCGACAAATTCCTTTTGATTCAATGCCAGCGCGCAACCGACAAATAAAATGGGGGAAAAAAAGTCCAATACAGGAAATGCTTCCTCTAAGCGTAGATTAGAACTGGATCAGTGAGCCATTGAATCGATACATTTCTTGAAATTGGCTCCCTTGTTAAAGCTAGAAAACTTAAGCGAAAATACCTTCTAATTGCCTTCTTCAAATGGCAGATCCAAATCCGTAATCACTACGATTTCGGATCCAGTGATTGGGACAATTTTATTTCTTGGGCATTTGTGTTAATAGCTGCCGGGTATTTCACCTGCTGCGGATGTCATTTATGCATGCACACATATATATATATATAGCCCCTGCCACCCCCTATCTTCCCCTTGCAAATGAGTTCGAAGTTAAACACAGCATTTGAGTTTAAATATTGTGGTAATTTGTTCGTCTTTCATACACGGGGTTGTTGAAGTTATTTAATGATATACCTGGTCATGAAAGAGTATGTCGATTGCTTTAAAATGTATTGGATGGATGTTGACGTTAATAGGTTTCGTTTATTTGATGCCCTCCCTTTTAAGTTTATGACATGTTTTTGAAAAGAATGGGAATGTTTTAGTGCTCGTACAGAGTTTTTGGTAGATTTATTTCAACATCAAACAAGAATGCCAATTCATTTAAAAAGCTTAGAGAGCATAGGCGATACAGTATTAAATTCATTGTTGATAAGAACGATAAAATTAATAATTAGAAAATTACTTAAGACTAGCATATAACAATTTGAATTATTATCGCTAAGCATATATATTATCTCTTTTAAAGCACATTTATCATCATTCCATTTATGCATGGGGGCATACTTTTCGTTCTATCATTATTTTGTGTTATGAACTTAGAATGCTAGTTTTTCCTTCTCTTATGAAATTTGCATATTGTAATGGTAGAATTTGGTTACGATTTTTTCGTTACTTTATAGTACAGAAAATATCTAAATTTTTTTGTCATTATGTGTTCTAGATGACAGTTCTATGTAATTATATCTTTGGAATATGATAATTTATTCGATATTTTCAAAACACCTTCAAATTCATATGGGAGGTGATAATAAATTTTAAGACAAAATAACAAAAATTAGTAAATTAGTAAAAATAAACTATGATTAATTACGAAATGTATTCGAGTTATAAACCTACATGATAAAAATGTTTTGAATGAATTTTTTTAAGTACTGTTTTGATGAACTGAGCAAAACATATAATATTTTAGCAAAAGTCTTCCAGGCTTCCAAAAGGCTTTGATACAGAATTCAATAAATATTCGGAATGGCTTTGACACAGAATAAGATAAATAAATTAAGAAATTTTTACAAAGTTTCAGTTTTTCCAACTATGTTATAAATAACAAACACAAGCTTGTTGACAATTACCTATTTGTGTTACTCTTAAAATAATAAAGTTTAATCAGAGGGTGAAACTATATATGATATGCATAATAACTTTACAAAACAATAATAACTTATGTATATAATATTTGTGTGTTACAATGAATATCCGAAATCAGTCAAAACGTGAATTCACTAGGGAAAACGGGTTATAACTGGCATAGAAACCCGAATTACGGCGATAAGGAGAACGGGTTTCCTCTAGTTATTTCCGATTTTGTTAGTTAAAACCGATTAGGCCAGTTAAAACTATAGAAATCTAAATTTTTTTCGTAAAATTTCCAAAAGAAACTGCAGTTGTCCAATTTTACTCTGACTGAGCAAATCTGATATTATTTACTAATTGATGAAATTTTTGATACCATCGAAAGTGCACATATGGCTATTGGACATGGTGGTAGAGACAGTCTTCAAATTGAAACTTCAAGAAAATGCGTTAACATAACCACTGAGATAATATAAATTTATTTTATCAATGTGTGGAACATGCCAACAGAAAAAAAATATGAAAAAGGAAAGGTCTGGTTTTTAATAAGCATTTTCAAGCAAATAATGAATTTAAGTTTATTATGGTTTGCCAGAACCATTTGATAAAATTTCTGTTTTCTACTATCATTTCAGAGCAAAAAAAAAAAGGATAGGTTGCGTTGAAAGAACTTGATATTTTTTTGATATTTCGGACTCCTTGTACATTGCAATCTGATAATGGAAGATAGTTTTTAAATTCAGTTTGGTCAGTTACGTACGAATTGGCCAGAATTGAAGATTGTTCATGGAAGCGTCGCCATCGGTTTTAACTAACAGCCAGTCACAGGCTTCGATTGAGATGGCCACTCAAGACGTAGAAAATATGTAGACTTCATGGATGATGGATATTAAAAACGCAAAGTGTTCTTATAATCTTCGTTTTGTCCAATTCATGAAAAACTGAATTCTACAGTTAGGAATTAAATAATTTCCGTACAAAATAATGTTTGAGATTGAACTAAGAATTGAAATGAAAACCTCAACTTTGTAATCGGGTATAATAAAAATTATCGAAGACAAGGATGAAGTTCAGATAATTTTCGAGGATATAAATGCATAATAATAAGAAACTGAACAAGTGCAATCAGGGCAGCATATGCGTGCTAGTAAGTCGACCACCATTTTTTAAATTAGAAATGAAGACAAAAATAATTAATAAAGAAATCCAAACGAATGAAGAAGATTTCCGATGTAGAACATCCTGAGTTTGATATTGAAGGTAATGATGTTGTTTCCATTCCAGACGTTGATAGAGAAAAGGTTGATTTGTGAAGTCTCACAAGTGTAGTGCTTGCAAAACTCGAGTTCTGAACAAACTGTATTCGATACAAGAAATGGTATTTAAAAGTAATTAGTAAATTTTTTATTCTATAAATAT
Source organism: Argiope trifasciata (assembly GCA_026543055.1). Taxonomy (NCBI): domain Eukaryota; kingdom Metazoa; phylum Arthropoda; class Arachnida; order Araneae; family Araneidae; genus Argiope; species Argiope trifasciata. Next base: position 399,393 of record JAPMOQ010015927.1, read on the forward strand.
AAATTATTCAATTTATATTGAGTTTAAATTTTATAAGTATTTATATAGAAGATTACATCTATTCAGGGTGCAAATTTGATACAAAAGTTTGAAAAATTCTCTGATTTTTAGATCTGACTTCGATGTGAATTTTAAAAGTATCGCTGGTGATTTTATATTGTATCAGTAAAATTTTCTGAAAACAACTATAAAAAAAATATATGCAGAAACTGGTTAAGGGTTCGTCCACTATTCTTGAAAGAGGTGTTTCAATATGAAAAAGGGTTCTCTTAGCAATTCTATGTGTCACAGTAGTTTAACGTCGAAATAAATAATCTGTGATAACGGTACAGCTTTAATCAGTAACTAAATAGTATTTTTTCCTTCAATCATAAAAAGCCGCAAAGTAATTTTGGAAATATGGTTTGAAGTTTAAAATAAGTGTATTGATTAATTAAAAACACTAAAAAATATATTTATTTTCATATGGGCAATAAATGCATTCATTAAAGTTGAGTGATACATGAAGAGAAGTGTTAATAATTTTTATTCTATTCTTTTTTATTTTATTATTTAAAAACTTTTGGATATACAATGTTTTTTTTTATTGTTTTTCCGTCTTCAGAAGAAACAAATTTATATCTTGACTGTCCGATCAGTGGGCATCTGGCATAAAACTGATTATGTGAAAAACATGGATTTTTTAGGTTTAGTCCGCACACTTGACCTGGCACATTGCTGACTGTCATTGAAAATGCAAATCGAATGTGGAACTGTAGCAGTTTGGAATCAAAAATAATGTTGGGGAGAGTAACAATGGGAAAGCATGAAATGAGCACATCTTCTTCAATCGAGGTTCTTTTAATGATAGTTTTCACACCTCTTGCCTCATATAGCCTTTTCATTCTGATACTCGTGAACAGGTAGCATGTTGTCTTCCGGTTCTTACCCATGTTTATCTATAGACTCTGAAACACGTGGATTTGCAGTTTATAAATGATTTGCTTATTTGCTCTCTTGTCTTTCATCGTTTGTTTATGAAGTTCGATTTTTCTAATTTAAAGATTTGCAGTATTAGATTCATTAAATGACGAATGTTGGGAACACATTTTTAATAGTAGCGATAAACACAATATAAATTTGTATAATCGAAATATTATTTGTAGATTCACTTGATAATCATCAAAAGATCTATTAGCACTGGAAAATTTCCATTATGTATATAATTTACCTTGACGCTCATCGATAATAATTTTATTTTGTATGTGTGAGACTGACTCCGAATAATATGTGCGATTTGCTGCATACAAAATATTGAGCAACTGAACGACAATATACGGTGTAAAAGACTATTCATTAATGAGGAAAAACACATTAGCTGTTTCAGAAAGTACTTTTGATTTCGTTTCCCTCACATTGACTGAAATCAATCATAATATTTTTACTTTGTTTGATATATGTGCTATTAATTCCGATGGAATGTACTGTTTGCCTTTTGTTGATTATCAGTTTTCAAATATAACCTCCATGGAAATAAAAACAATAGGTTTTACCAAGTATCATTACAATTGGTTGAACTGTACAGCAGCGCATAGGATACGAACTAACAAAAACTCATTTTTATATAACAGATATGATAACGGTACTTTGCCTAAAAGCTTCATACGGCTGCAAACAATGAGATGACCAAGTTGCATGGAAATCGGCTGAATAATAGGGTAACGCATAAAATACGAACAAACTACAGCTCATTTTTATATAATCGATTTATTTATTCCTTTAGAATTGGAATTCTTCGTGTTGTTTGAGAATTTTAATGGAAGAAACTTTTTTTTGTATCTTTCTTGATTTGTTTACTATTCGTTCGGAATTCCCAAGATTAATGTTAGAAAATGTGATTAAAATATTTTCTTTTCAAATTGGGTAAACACAGAAAATATATTTATGAAATAAATTTGTTGATATAGTTGAATTAATATATTTTTAAGTCAAAATAATGCAAAAAATGACGATGCTGCAAAATGCTAAGATTTTATTAATTTAAAATTAAAATTTCAATTCTATAGGTGTGTTTTCCTCAAAGTTTCCTCACATACTCACTAATAAGGTGGTCACCTCACAGACATAGCATTTACATACAATAGCTACGAAATATTAATCTGTACCCTGAATTTAGCATCTTTACTCAATTCGTTGTGTTCCCTTGGCGAGTTAATTTTACAATAATCCTTGTTTAATAGAAAAGGCAAATAGATACAAAAAAAAAACCCCTTACATCATTTTACTATGACTGTAACCCTCCCGCAAGTGCAACAAATAAGTATTTAAAGTTTTATCGGAATACGATGAGCTGTGCGGCTGCGCATAAGAGATACAGACAAACATTAATTTTTATTTATAAAACTTTTGCAAGATGCAAATAATTTTGTCTGCCAAATCAGTCAAAACACGAATAAAATTGTTTTCTCCTAGCGCTGTCAGTGATAGCGCATTTTTCCTTCTTAATTCGGGTTTCCCCTAATTAATTCATATGCTTCTTAGAGTTGCCAATTAAAACGCGTTTTAACTAGTTAATTCGCATTTTAACAAAATTGTGGCATAAATATTTAACTTTTCATTGTGACATTAATATTAAACTTATAGACTTGAATATCTAATACTATAATACGAGGAATGGTTGCCAAGTCGAAAATCGCCCCAGAATTAATAAACTCCGGTAAACTTGGGGGTCTGGGGTTTTTGGCCACGAGGAATCGATTGGCGCCAGTTTTGAAGCACTACGGTGGAGCAGTTCGGAGTTACAGATAGGATATTTTCAAACTTTATTAGTTCGCCATAATGACTATAGATGGCAGCACGTAAATTTTCTTTGTCTATTGCCTAATAGGTTTCAAGCGGTAACGTGCTGTTGATTAATGTTTATTATGTTTATGCTGTTATAGGTTTATAATGTGTTTCTTATGTATGTATATATGTTTGGTTTTTCTAAATAAATTTGTCAAAAATATTGAACTTCAACACACTTCAATCTTTACCTTTACTTTACCTTTGTATAGAATAGTTCCCTTTCCAAACTCTAAATTTGTTTAGAATAGTTTACAATGGTGCACTTTAACCGGTTATCTTTTCACCAAGGGTTTCACAAATTTTCTTATGGCATGTATTGTTTTGATAAATCACAATTGAAAATTTAAATCTTCGAGTTAGCTTCGATACCTGTTTTCTCCGAGCGGAGCTCGGTCACCCGCTGGTATAATATAATATGCGTGTGTGTCATTCCTCTAAATATATTAAAGCTATAAAGCGCTTTTATAATTTGTGCTAAAATGTTTTGTTTTTTTTTCTAATTTGCGCTAAAGAATTAATGCATGATTTATATTTAAATCTTATGTTTAGAAGTACCTGATATAAATTCTTTTATTATTTCTTTTCTCTAAAATACTTATTCAATACTAAAATAAGCTTATTTAGAGAGAAGATTAATTTCCTTCTTCCAGTTTCATTTTTACATCTACCAACATCAAGTTTGTTTCTCGTCTATTACTTGCTACATTAAAATAAGAATAAAATATATTCCAGAATCAAATATTCATCTTCATCAATTGCGATAATGATGAAGATAAAACTTAAGAATTTTTCGTTTGCATCAAATAACAAATGTATGTCCCATCATTTGATTTTTTTTTCACCTCATTACCTCACGGCTTGAAGAATTGCGAAGTGTTTTCCAAAACTGTTTTCTCAAATAAAGACTTCCAAATAATCTAAACTTAGCTGTAAGAAATATCACCTAAATAAATAAGTAGTACGAATCTATGAATCCGTACGTAAACACAGATTTTTGTTAGAATGTTGCATTAAAAATGAGAATTCAAGATCATTAAAATGCTTTTTTTTTCTTTAAAATGAGGATTTTTTGAAAATAGAAAAGTCTGAATTACTTGGACGATAAAATGTTTTCAGCAACTTTATGATTACTTTCTCATTTTGAAAGAAAATATGTACCAAAAGGAGTAGTAATTCATACCTTGAGTAAGCCTATCATTTCGTTGTTTAATTTTAAAAATGCAAATAGTTATCTCAGATTCTTTTTTTATTGTTTATCATTTTTCTTTAGGAGTAATTCTCAACTAGTAATTTATGATAACTTTTTGAAGAGTTTTGAAGACATGACTTTTTGAAGTTTTTTTATTTTATTTTATCAACTATTAAAGCTTAAATTTATTCATTTTCTCCGGTTAATTTTCGAACTTTTATTAATTCATTCGCATGAATAGAAATACCACTTTAAAATTTTATTATTAATAAAATAAAGTTATTAAATTATGTGATATCTCGAACTTAAATAAACATTTAAAGTTTCATGACATACGAAATTAAATTATTGATTTCTGAATTTTAAATTTCAATTATATATTTCAAATTTTATCATTTACTTTGTTTATATATAAGCATATATATAGATATATGAACGTAATAATGATGATCAAAAATATCTTTTTACAACTTATCCTTATTATAGGTGTATAGTAAGTTAGTGCTTTTACTTTACTTTACTCTTTTTTTATTTTACTTTAAATTAAAGGTTTCAAACTTGTATTAATAATTGTTTAGTTAAATATTGATTTTATTATGAGAGTTTAAAAAATATACTGGTCGAAGAATTAAAATTGTTCATTTAATCAGTCATAGGAAACACAATATCGCATTGTAATTCCAGTAATTTTCAAACAATATCTGGTGATATAAAATTTAATTTTTGGTAATCAAGAAAAATCAAAACATATCCCGAATTGGCGTAAAATTCTTACAAAAATTAATTAATAGTTCAATAACTTTAATGAATTGTGCAATGTAAGGATGTCTAAATTTTAAAATATTCTACCACCTTATATAGTTCTTTTGAAAAGATAATTATTTTTTAAAAAAAATCTTGTTTTACTGATCATGTCACCTTAGCCAAAGAATAAGAAGTTCTAACTCTAAGAACTCATTTAAGAATGTTTTTTTTAATCTTAGTTCAATAAAAAATAATAAAAAAAATGAAAAAATGAAAAAACTAAGATATATTAACAAATTTTACAAAAGTTCTTGATAATTTTAATTTCAGTTTTGCAAAAATACAAACTAGGAAAAAATCGTATTCCTTTTATATCTAATTTGGATTCAAAAAGTTTTATTGCTTAAAATTTAATCAATTAACTAGCAAACGATTTCATATGAGAATGATTTTCAAAGAAATTTATAAAACATAGGAAAACTGAATATTTTTTGTAAATGTCATTTTTCAAATAATTTTAAACAATGACACATTTTACAAAAAAAAAGCTAAATAACATAATTGAATAATATAATAATAAGTACATTTTATAACAGTGAATAGTCTAACAAAATAATGAATAACATTATACTTCAAAACAATTTATATAATTTATTCTAAAAAGTTCTGCTGAAAATGGAGACACAAGAAATTATTTTTAAAAAATTTTGTTGAAACAAATTTTGTTGAAAACTATCAGTCTGACTCTGATGGATGTTTTAGCTCACAAGGCTTGCTTAAAATTGCTTTTATCAATGAAATTTTTCATTTTTTTAATGAAATATTAATTATTTAATAAAGGATTGCAGATATTTCTTAAAGTTTTGATTATAATCCAACATTTAAGAACAAAATTTATTGTAACATAAAAAAATATATATTTTGAAGAAGATCAAAGTTATGTAATATCATATCAGTCATTGAAATTATGCAATGTATTCACTTTTTGATAGAAAGTAAAAATATGCTTTATTTATCTAAAATAATATAATTCTTAAAATCTTGATATAGGCTGCAATTTTTTTTAAAATATGAAAATAAATCTAACAACAAAGAATGTTAGTTTAAATTATAAACACAATCGATTTTTAAAATCTCTTGCAAACGTAATTTTCTTCAAATTATCAATCATTAATTTAAAGGGAAATAAAGAATTATTGTGAGTGACAACTTAAAAATGTGTTTACAAAATATAATTTAAATGGTGCTTAGTTGGTGTCCATCCAAACAATCTATTTAAACGGTGGATTTTATTCTCCATAGAAAAAAAGAAAATTCGTATAGATCAAAAGTCAATATTCAAAATTAATAAAATGTTAAGTAATATAAAAATTAACAATTTTTAAATTAAAGAAAAACATTAATAATATAAATATTTTAAAAGAAAGTTTATATTCAATATATTTATTCTTTAAAATTCAGCTTACTAAACACATATTGGCGTCACCTTATTGCTTGTTTCTGCTGTATCTCCCATATTCAAAGGAAATTATGTTTTTAGTTAATAAGATTTACCTTTAATTTAATTTTACCTTCTTAACTTATTACAATCAAAAATTGATACTTTATTCTTCACTGTAATAGTAAAAAGAAAATAATCAATTGACTACTTCGACTTGTCTGAAAGCATACGTAAAAACCTGAAGAATCGGGTCAATGTGGCAATAAAACTAGCCTGAGCTGTGGTTGAGTCCTAAGGGTCCTCACCGGCTATGGTGCAACCCTTCCCTAAGGAAGTAATCTTTGATAAAAGATACTACCTACCACCCTTAAATATAACCTCAAGGGTAGCGAAAGACAACCACTATACTGGAATCTTCTCATCGATAATCACGAAGTATATGGTCAGTAGGTCACAAAATCTTTAATATTCCAAATTTATACATAAATTATATAACAAAGGCCTGCATATTTGAGGTTATGTCAGGTTTTTTTAACTTTTGATTATTGATTCCTATGTATTTTTTCACGCTGAAACCTAATATGACATTAGCGTCAGGATTTTTTGCAAAACTTAATTTTCAAATTTGTAATATGTTGCAAAACATCGAAAATATGAAACATATTGACATATTTAAAATGGTCTTTTTACTATAAATTGTATTTAATTTAATGAAATTTATGGCTTATACTTAACAATATCATAGCCAAGCATATCAAGAGTCCGTTGGGGGGCAAAAAGTTAATGAAAATTGCACAAAATTAGCTTAAATTTCCTTTTGGCTTAATTTTCCGTTTTCCATAAATTTTATTTTATATTCATTTCATTTAACGCTAATAAACATTAACACTGATAAGGAACTTCTCAGAAAAACAGACGAATGATGCCGGAATGTAGATAGTGGTAAAAGGAGAGTTGCTACACACGTGCTCAGAATAATAAAAACAACAGCAACCACAGTTTAGTTGTACCTACTGGAGTAAGATGTTGTGTTGATGCAGATATGTTTATTAGTTTCATGATGGCATCAAGAGGCTACAAAAAAATCTTCACATTCATTTTATTATATTTTTAGAGAGTTAATGGGGGAAAGACAAAAAAGAAATATTACAAGTTTCGTTCGGAAAGTTTATCTCGCATATTTCAGTATTAGAGTAGCGGATCAAGACAAAACTTGGATTCCCCATTATATTTGCTATACGTGTATCGAAGGACTTCTACGATGGTACCGATATACATAGTTTCAATGTAAAGAATAAACAGAAAATCATTTATGTAAATAGGCAATCGGCTTTAAGTCCTGCCCCTCATGGTCCAGACGTACGAGTGCCTATTGCACCTGTAAATTTACCTGAAATAGATTATTCGGAATGTGATTCAAATGAAGAAGATAAAAAGTGCAAATCTAAAAATACTGAACCACAAACTTTTCACAGTCTGAATTAAACAATTTGATTCGCAACTTAAATCTGTCAAAAGACGGTTCAGAATTGCTTTGTTCAAGACTTAGAGAGAAGAATTTGCTCGAAGCTGGCACTACGTTTTCCTGGTTCAGGCACAGAGAAAAAGAATTTCTTCCATACTTTTCGGAATAAGGGGACTTAGTGTTCTGCATTGATATGTGTGGACTTTTTAATACATTTAAAATTCCATATGAAGGCACCGATTGGAGACTATTCATAGATTCGTCGAAAAGAAGCCTTAAATATGTGCTTCTTCACAACGGAAATAGGTATGCGTGAATTCAAATAGGACATTCCGTACCCTCAAAAGAATGTTATGAAAATTTAAAATTGGCTCTCAATAAAATTAAGTACGACGACCGTGGGTGGACAATTTGTGGGGATCTTGAAGTTATTTCGATCATCTTAGTACAGCAAGGTGGATACACAAAGTTTCCATCTTTTGTATGCGAGCGGGATTGCAGAGACAGGCAAAATCATTGGAAGCAGAAAGACTGGCCAAAACAAGTTTCATTAGAAACTGGGGGAAAATGTACACCAGAAAGCTCTCATAGATAGGAATAAAGTTCCCCTACTACCTCTAAATATCAAATTGGGGTTGATGAAGCAATTTGTGAAAGCATTATCAAAAGGAAGCAAAAGTTTAAAATACATCTGTAACAAATTTTCAGCCTTAACAACAGCAAAAATAAAAGAGGGTGTCTTTACGGGTCCAGATACTAGAAAACTTTTCAAAGATGGTAATTTTGAGAAAGAAATTGACGTTGTTGAAAAAGAGGCCTGGTCTGCTTTTAAAGATGTAGCAATGAAATTTCTGAGCAACAAGCAAGATCAGAATTTCAAATCGATCGTTGAAACCATGCTGCTAAAAGTATCAAAATTTAGGCTGTTCCATGAGCTAGAAGGTTCATTTTCTAAATTCACAATTGGATTACTTTCCTGGGAGTTTGGGTACTGTTAGTGAAGAGATGGGTGAGTGATTCCATCAGAATATCTAAAAAATGGAAAATCGTTATCAAGGAAGATGGAATACTTCAGTGATGGCAGACTATTGCTGGATGTGGCACCTCGATGAACCAACGAGGGCACATGGACCGAAAAGCCGCCAGCACAGCATGACTAGTCAAAAGAGACAATGGCCCAAATGAAAAGTGACTTTTGTAAATACACCATCATTAAGACTGGTTAAAATTGAATTTAATTAAATTTAAAGTACTTAAAATTAAGTAAGTCAATATAAAATTTCGTGTACCAAAATTAATTTGTTACATTTAGGCTCATTTTTTGGTAGCTTTCATTAAATTTTTGCCCCCCTCTAACCAATGGACTCTTGATGTGCTTGGCTATGAATTAAATTTAATTAAAAAAATTATTTAATTTTATTTAACTTAAAATTTATAACTGACAACTTTAAAAAATTAAACTTTTTAAATTTAAAATTTAAACATAAATTTAATTAAATACATTTTATAATAAAAAAACCGTTTTAAATCTGTCAATATGTTTCGTATTTTCGATATTTTGCAACAAATTTCAAATTTCAAAAATTGCGTTTTGTGAAAACTCCTGACGTGATGGAAAAAAAAAAACTAATGCTTTATTCAGATTCAGCGTAAAAAAAATACATAGGATCAAAAGTTAAAAAACATTACCCATGCGAGCCTGTCTAATATCACCGCAAAAGTTTAAAAAAGAAATTAAAATCCAACCTTATTTCTACTAAATACTTCCAAAAATCTACGAAACATGTACATCATATCGTGAATACAACATCGAGAAACGTTGTCAAAATTTCTCACTGTATCTATCAGGGAATATTGGCTAATACTCAAACCAAATCCTAGATTGTTCTTGCAGGGAAGGTGTTTCGAGTAAGTCCAGAAGGAAAGCTCGAAAATTCGATCTTTTTCTGGGCCCCTGAAAATAACTGAAGCGTAAATAAAATCCTTTAGGAGAAAATCACTAGAATGTGGATTGTAGAAAAAAGTAATGAAAATATCGGCCTACAGAAAACTTTTGATTCCCCAAGGTCAGAGAGAGCCCTTGGATATTCTGTCATCGATTTCATGTCGGGAAATAGGAAGCCGGGGGATGGTTAAAGAAGGTAAAAAAGAACTATTTTTTACTCTTACGATACATCATTCCAGGATGAAGTCTTAAACCAGGCAGATATTTTAGAACAAGAAGTTTCCTTGGGCATATGTCAATTCCTGGCTTTTCAAGAGAGTGCAAAATATATCAGAAGATTGTCACTATATTTTAAATAACAAGTCAAGATTCGCAACGATTATGACGTTAAGATTCTTTTTATATTTTATTTTGTTGAAAGAGAAATCAAATTTAAAGCCTAAAAAAGAAATCTAAAAGTTGAGCATAAAGTAAAATTTGTTCTGTCAGCAAGAATGGGAAGTCACATCTGCTTCATTTTATTCACATCAAAGAAGAGCCGCAGATGAAGAATATTGAATATATAATATCTGGAAAATGAAGGATGGTTGAAATAAGTTAAATCTATTCTAATCGAATAAATTATTGATATGTATTTCCATCCTACATGACATCAAGAAAGCAAACTAAAGAAAGAAAAAAGATCTTTTTATTCTTTATTGTATGAATTCTACCTTTAATAAAATCGTAATGGAAACTTAAAAAATGTTGTATGTCAAACTACTTTTTAAAGGAAAGGGGAATTTTCTATACAGAAAATGTATGATGTCTTAATCATTTAAATGTTAAGAGTTATCTTAAGTTTTAAATAATATCACATATATTGTGAAACTTACTAGATAGCATATTTTTAGCCATTATTGTACGCCATTCTTAACTACCAACATTTCGATCATGAATTAATATTCCTTATTCAGTTTTTTTATATAAAAATTAAATTATCTCTACATTATTCACTTGTAAAATCATTTCAAAACGTTTAAAGGATACACCTATATTTTTTCATAATTTATCAGCGACCACATCTATTAAAAGGAAGAAGTTGAAATTATTTCAATGCATAAATAATTTTAATTGTTTAGATTAATTATTTAAAATATTTTGTAGCTCAAAATAAATTTCATTTTGAGTAGGAATTGATAGTAATATAAGATATTGTCTAGTAATTGAAGTTTTTATGGGAGTTTATTTTTATGGAAGTTTTTATTAATTTCAAATTAGTCGATGAAAACATCTGCATAAAACATATATAGACGATAAAACATCTGCAGTTAGATATTAGTTTTAAGCAATGACAGTTATTTGTCATGCAATAAAATTAGAAATAATTCTTAGGCCTTTTCTGGAATTTAAAATAAATTATTTCCTGATAATAACTCAAATTATGAATTATTGAAATCCTATATTAACAACCGCGAATAAATTAGACGATGGAAGATCTCTCAGTAAATCTCTCCAGAACGGAAACTATTAATACAAATCCCTGGAAAATATTTCATGCTTGATTACAGGACAAACTATGAGAATATATATTGTAGATAAATCTTATTTCAAACTAGAACGAATGGAAAGAGATTTCATTGTAGAGTATGTTTTGAATTATACATGTAAAGTTTATTAGCAATCTTAAAAATCTTATGTTTATATTTAATATAATATTTATTGAAATACAGCTATTGGAATGATATACTTTTAAAATTGAACCTTTTTAACGGATTGTAGAGTTTCATGTAATTGATTATTGGTTCTTTATCCTGTACACATATTCACAGTATATCAATTTGTTTTTATAATTGTATCTACTTTTTGATATGGGGTAACTATATTTAATATACACAAGTCACCTTTAGCCTCCAACTGGTTCGCTGGTGATATTGTTTAGATTTGGTGTTATTTAAATTATTTTGATATATTTTCATCTGTGATTCTGCGAAATTCCCAAACATGAAGATTGTGTTAGTTTGTCTTGCTAAACATTTGTTTATTTTATATGAATATTTCAAATGGTGATGGGTCATATAATATCGTTTTGTTATTTAAAGAAATGGATATTTCCGTTTCATCTGTGTTCTGAATTTCTAGGTATTACTTTTCCTGGGTAGGTAAAGTAATTTCATTTTTAAGGAGCATTTTAAACTATGCAGATAATAAACGACATCCCTGCTTAGCTTTCAAAGAAGAAAGCAAATCATTTGACTAACTATTGGATGAAAGAGTGTAAATGTTGTATCTATAGACCAGATGGTCTAATCTATACACTAATATGGGCACAAACTGACATTCTCACAAAGTCATTCATTATTAGTAGAGGTGTTAGTTTCTTTCTGTTACTAATTCATAACTTGCATGGAATCCTTCAAGAATCTTCCATTTTTTTCATTACTTTTAAAAATAAGTGAATGCGCCATTTCCAATATTTTAAGGTATTAATATCAATTTTAGAATTACTGCATACTATACATTAGTTAATGCAAAAAAATTCTTTTTTAAATTTAAATAATTTGTATAGCAAAGTTTATGATCATATTTAAATCATATGTATAGCAAAAAAAAAAAAAAATGTTTTTCTAAAGAGCTGCAAGACTACTATATGTTTAACCAATGCAACAAGCATGTATCAGGCATTTCATTCCATACACAGAATATGTTGAAAAGGAATTAACTATGCATGCGTATGATGAATAAGTAATTAAAACCAAGATTTAATTCATCTGTTAGTATACACAGAGTTTTGAAATTTTTCAAAAGTTATTTGGCCTATTGACATCTTATTACATTCAACCAAAATAAGGCAGTCTCTCTGCAAAGTTTCGCAACTGGCATCGTCTGCCTCTTCATCAAGGGCTTAGCTATGATACCTGATTATAGCATTTAATGAAGAAGAAAAAATGATTGAAGGTTCTCACTTCAGATCGATTTAGATAAGGTTTAAAAAATTAATAACCCGAATGAGATGAATTATGGATAAGTTTGTGAAAAAATGTGATAGCAATTTATCTATATTTTATAAAGGTAAGAATAAGAATATTTTTTTTAAAAAAGGAGTGATTCGATGATAGCGAATAGTATAACAAATATTTATTCTATGACTCCTGATAGCTTAAATAAAGTATTCCTGGAAAATTTTAAATTGTAGCTTGAGAATATATACAATGGAAAGTTTTATTCATTAAATCTGGTATAAATCAAATTGAAATTTTTTGACTAATCGAGTGTATTTTTTACTAAGAGGAATATAACCTTTTCAGGAAAAAAATTTATTTCTTTTGAAGAAAATTATCCCTGGAAAAATTCAAGTATGAGCTCACTGATAGTAATAGAATCAGGCCATATTTGTTATAGCTTTTGAATTTACTGGAACAAATTTTTATTCACTTAAAACACAGAACTGGAAGCAAAAATAATTTTTATTACTTTTTGTGACAATTTTTCCAGAAAAAGCGGAATAAGAATAGAATAAAAATATGGTATATAGATTCGTTCAGAGAAATTCACGGGAGTGCAAGCATTTTTCCAAATGAAATATTTAAGTTTGAATTAAAATAAAAACTGAAATGAAGGAATAAATTAAAGACTGGAAGATTTGGAAAGAATCTTTCCTTATAAAATGTAGCATTTTTGCCTTGCTAAGCCTGTAGTAGAGAATTCAATTGTAAATACATATAAATATTTATATAAAAATTCATGTTTGTCTAAATTTTATTAGTCATATTAAATTAACTAAGACCCTTTAGAGGAAAATATCCTAAATTTTGCCTTAAAAAATACGACTTAAGCTTTTGGAAGGATAAATAATCTGAAAATAAGTATATATTTACTTAAGGCTTTAAAATCTTTACAGTACTTTGTCTGAAATAAATGAATTCATTATGAATGTATGTAATTCATTAGTGACCGAATTCCTTTTTAAGCAGTTATTAAATGATTAGGCTCTTCACGGTGCCATAATATATCAGGATATTCTAAATGACACAAAGCAATTATACTACATATAATACATAAATAAAAAAAGAATAGCTACTTCATTATCGTAACCGATTCAAGAGCATTCATTAAAATATCTTAGATGCAAAGGATAAAAGCTCTTTCGATAATGATTTCCGTGCCATAATCACTTATTCCAATTATCTGATATTTGATAGTGGCTATTAGTTTTAAAAATAGCAAGATCTGAGCTCTAACTGAATATTTTTAAAAGTTTGAAAGAAAGGACTTTAATGAACTTTTGTCTTAAACAAAAGAAACTAAATATCGGTAATATATATGAGAGGATGAATGAAGTTAAACCGAATATAAGTTTGCAGAGTCTTTTATAAACATTTCTTAAAATTCTGCATTGGATAGTTTTTAAAAGCCATAATGAAATTTAAATTGATAAATAAGAATTATAAAGCAATGCAAAAACAGTGTAAAATTCTATGAAAGTGATTTAAAATTAAATTAATTTCAAAATCCCAACAGGCATTTTACATTACATCAGAAAGCTTGAAAATAGATTTTTCAGACATTATGGGAAAATGACAGTAATCAAAGCAACATTTTTATTGCTTTTCACTGTGATTTCGATATTATTAAAAGCAGATTAATCACATTACTACGGGGAAAAATGCTTCAGTCAAATTCCATATTTAACACAGAAAGATGCAAAATTTATCATAGATTAAATATTTATGGGGTTTTTAACTATTAAAATTTATGGTAACATTTCAAAATACTCGCTAAAATAATTACAAATGGCGTCATAAGTGGGACGATTTCTTTGTCTTCATCATGATCAAATTTCAATCTTATTAACTGGCATGCGATTTATCTATAGTGTTACTATATGGTAATCTGTGTATGGTATATGGTAGGGTTGTGATGGCTTAGTGGTTTGGTCTTGACCTCAGGAACGGAGTTTCAGGTTTGTGACCTGATTGCATAGAAAAATCGACGTGCAAGAGTTTCTGATGCACGTTAAATCCATCGGAGTCAAGCGTCCTCCCATTAGTGTGGTGTGGAGGTTTTAAGACTAGGTGCGAGCCTCGTCATTTGACCACGCTTCAAAAGTACGAGGTTCGTCCAAAATTTCCCTGCAGTTGATTTAAAATAGGGCATTTATACAACTAAGTAAAAAAATAATTGGTAATAAGAATTATTTTCGATTTCATTGATAAAATGTCATTTTGTGCAGATTTTCATGTAAAAGAATATTTAGTTAAGTGGAATCAGATCAAGCTAACTTAATATTTGCTAAATACTTTTCATCAATTCTTTTTTGATATTTATTGATAACGTGAAAAAGGAAAAAAATAATATAGAACTATGTTTAAGCTCTCTAGTGTTGAAGATTGTGTAAAATAAATTTTACCAAGGGTTTGGGATGCCATGAAAATTGATATTGTTATAAAATCTCCGACCAAAAAAAAATATTAAATGAGGCAAATTTAACTTTTGACAAATCTACTATCGCTTGTGATTTTTATAGAACTAATACTTTTAATGTTTAAAAATTGAGGTATCCGTTTGCATTAAAAACACTGGTTATTGACCACATTGGTGTATTTTTTATTATTTTTTGTAGTTCAGATATTTCTCTCCAAAACAGTTTATTTTTTCTAGGACCTGATCTGTAGTTTGGAGTAGTATATTTTTCAGCTAAATTTCTTCTTGAGCTTCAATTTTCTCAAAACGATAATTTTCATACAAAGTTTCCGCCGTTAACATGATATCTCAAAACCTAATAGAGGTATTTACATAAAAACTTCAGCATGTTTTTTAAATGATATGGGCAATGACACGAAGTACAAGTTTTATTGTTGGTCAAGTACTTTTTCATTTATTGGTCTTTAAAAAATTAAGTTGTGAATTTAGGGGAAAAAATACTTGCACATATACATATATTTTTACTCATAATTTATTTTCATCTCAAAAATTTCCCAGATTTTTGTTTATTTCATTCATTATTATATTCTATAGCTTGTGTACAAAGAAAAATAGGGTTGCTGCATTACAATTTTGTGTAGAGTGTTAACATTTTTTGTTAAATTTGATTAAAATTTCCTATTTCTCAAAATATATTTTCAAAATTTTTTGTTGTATTTATAGTATTTTGTATTATAATAGACAATACATCTGGAAACCATAGTTCTTTAAAAAGTCAATTTTTAAAATTTTTTCTTTCGAACATAGTCGGATATCTTAATTAGTGAATTTTGAATCAGAAATATCAAACTATTAATGGTACCAGAGTTATAAAACATCTCCAAAAATGCAAATGAATCTTCTTTTAATTACATTAATAGTAATTTCCTTAAAATATTAACAGAAATAGTTTAGCCCAGGAATTAATATGTATTCCTAAAGAATGTGATAAATAATTACTACGATATAGTTCATCATTGTCTAAGAAGGTAGAAATTTATAGTCTAATCGATAAGATTTACCTTTGTCCAAAAGGTTGATAAAACTATTTAGTTGTAATTTAGAATGTAAATTTAACTAATGTAACGAGATGAACTTTATGTTCGTAATATTTTACAACTATTGCCCCATTGAAAAGACTTTATGTTCTTAATATGTTATTGATATTTATCTTTGCTCCTAACAACAACCATTACCAAAATTAACTGCGTTTTAATTACCAACAGCATGGTACGTGTTCCTGCGAGTCTTCGAAACGACATGAATATTTCAGCTCGATAAGCTCCTATTTACTGCCACTAAGTCCAACTTTATAACGGAACGCTCTATAACGAACGTTCAGATTGCATTGTTTGGACGGAATTTTCACATCATTTAACAAGACATTAAGTTCTCCAAATGCCAGTTGAGCTCTTCCAGTGGAGTTACAATTCATTCAAATCTTGCATTGAAGTAATGGCTCAAATTAATTCTAATGTTATACTGCTCGGAGAATTCAGGTTTAATGCCAAAACAAACTATCTTCCCAGAATCTGATGGGTAAGTGCATCCGATGAAATAGTCATATTTGTTTTACTTCCCTTTAAATTTTGCAAACAGTATATTTCAATACAATTTTATTTCTTGTGAAGCAATGGTAATTTGCTACATTGTGTATTCATAGGATTGCATTGCAGTTTGGTTTGAAGATTATTTTCCTTCGTTTTCCAATTGTTGCCGTGAGTAGGGGTGGATAATGAGACTTTTGATTTCCTTGTTTTATGGATTTCAAACAGAGCATATTAATGTTATATTTTGTTTCATTTTAAATAAATGGTGAGGGAGAGGTTATATTTACCATTGGAATCACATCTTCTTGCTATCTTGGTAATGTTTGTAGTTTATTTGTCTAATCTACATTCCCTTTTATATTTGGAAAGGCTTTAAATGATACATCATATTTTGGATGGTCATTATTATTTCACTTTGAATAAGAATATTAAAAAGACCCAAGATGGGTAATTTTTCTTTAAAATTTCTCGCCTTTAAATTGCTATTTCCAATAAAATACAGATTTAAATATCAGAAAGCTTGCATCGAGTAGCAAGTTGTGAATAACGCTAGCATTTATCTACGAGTTAAAACTTCAACTATTTTTAAATGTCGATAGCTAACAGCGATGGTAGTTTTGGAAGAAAAAGAAGCGAGTCAATGCTTAAAATCAAAGAAAAAGGTGACATTCGCTGTGTTAGTTGGGGAAATTTAGTTATTTCTCTAAGAATTTTAAATCAGAATAAAATAATACTGTGCTTCATTATCATGGTCTTATTTCAAACTTAAACCAAAGCTCTCGATGTTTAATGAATTCATCTATAAATATGTGTTCAGTCAATCAATGCGAGTCAGTTTTAAACTCTCTATGATAATAAAACATTTAACATATAACTTCCAAAAATGTAATTTCAAAAAATTTTAAAGCTAATTTAGGTATTAATCAAGTTGTTTCAAAAATAATATAAATAGAAATGCTTACAAAACATCTTGTTTTTGATTCAGAATTTTGCTGTGCTTTCTTAAAAGAACCCTTTGGAAAGCAATTATTTCTATTTCACCTTTCATTAACTGGAAGGTAAACCCACCTATACAGACTTTTACTGTTAACAATAACTCAGATCTGATTCTCAGATCTTAGGAAAGCTGCAGTAAATTTTTATACACATTGGAGGTGATATAAAAAATCCTTATCCCTATTCCAAACATATTCTAAAAGTAAACAATAAAAAACCCTTACAAAAATTCAATATCGATACAAAATATTTAAAACACTTGTAGAAAGAAAATATAAGCAATGAAGTCTAATCAACAATGAAATCAGAATATAATGTATCAGAATAAACATAAAATAATACAAATTACATTGCAATTGCACTTGCTACAATTCAGCAGTTAAAATTTTAATAAAATGTGAAGGTTTTACGATTCCATTACTAATTTTTATTCGCACGTCAATAATTCAACTTAAAAATAAAGCATGCCTCATTTTTTGACTCCAAAATGAGGTCAACTTTTCCAGTCCAATAATGACGTGAACCAAAATACCTGGGATATTTTTAATTCCTTTTAAGAGACTATAAGAAACTATAATCCGTATAAGAGACATCCAGAAATTGCTAATTTTTTCCTTTGTATATTTGTCCTCGTGGTCAGTACAAGTGAACATCTATAATAATTAGTTTAAGACATTTATTTTATCTAATCAATATAAGGCATTGGATTCAGAAGATGGAGAATCTATGCTTGAAAACACAATTAAATATCAATAAAAAATACAAATACAAACATTGCGTCGTATAGTCAGTCCCATAATGTATAAAGTGCGACACCAAAGCAAATTCGGAATATATACATATAATAATCTAAATATTAATCATAGTATGTAGTAATAAAATCGAATAAAAATATGTTTATCAGTTATTAAATATAAAAAAGTTATATCATTATTAATGTTATGGTTCAAAACACTAAAGTGATCATTCTCTAAGTACCAATTAGAATTAAAAATTCTTAAAAACAAAATTAAAGGAATGCTAAAAATAAAAAATAAAAAATTCTTTTGGAAGAAACAGTCAAATGTGTAATTATAGATACATTTGGAAATTATGAAATTATCGTTTCAGTTGCTCTGTATTAAAATATCGTTATATTAAATATATTTATGTATGATTGAATAAATTTTATTGATTAAAATGCTAAACTATATTATTGTGTTTTCTCAAATGTTATTTAAATTGATTAATTGAAATTTAGAATCAAGATGAAATGCTTAATTCATCTTGTGAAACATGTTTTCAGTTCTTACATTATTTTTTAAAATTGTATAAATAAGGAATAAAAAAGTATCAAAAATAGCTAGTTTAAAATCTGTTCACTTGATTAGTGCATTTTTTTATTTAGTATTTTATAAAATGTTTCCTTATCACAAATTTCGGTAAAAGCGTGCATAGAAAATTTAAAAACTAGGAAGAATCTTTTTAAAAATTTCCATTTAATATAAATTGGATATTTCTGTAATAATTAATCAGTGGAAGTTCTGCCATTTCTTAGAGTAAGTGAAAAATGCAATTCATCGTGTGAAAGAAAATTTAAAATGAAGAATATTAATACATCTTTCACATTATACAAATTATACATTCTTTTTGTACTTAATTACTTCTTTTTCTTTACATTATACATTCATTTTATACTTAACACTTAACATTGATTTCTATTTTTGGCTATCTTTGTGACTCATTTAACTGTGAACCAAAACTCTCTAATTCAAATTTTATCGATCCTTTATCTAGATAGTGTTTATGCTGAATTCGTTAAATAATTCACCTCATATACCATCTGGACTCTTTTCCGAAGAACTGATATTGATTATTCTCTAAAGAGGAGTATTCATGAGTAGAAATTCAAGGAAATTTCAAGTTGCAACTTCATTAGCCAAATATATTCTTAAATCAATGCATCAGTGTATTTTCTATTTGTAAATTATTGCACTTTTAAAATCCTCATTGATTTTTTTTTCCTCCAGAGAAATGAGGATTGCTTTTCTCAAAATTGGGAATTTCAATGCAGTTTTATTAAATAAACAAATGAATATACATGTGATTTCACAAGTTGCAAATTCATATAAATTGTAAATAAATCATTACAAAATTATAAATACGCAATGCAATAATAAGAAGCAGAAAAAGGTAGCTTACATGCTTAAGATCCAAAAGAGTGCCTGCTAAAAAGGGTTAAATTTACAGAAATGCAAGATAGCCTTGTATGAGAAAGGAGCGGAATATTTATAAAAATAAACACATTGCAGAATTAAAGAAAAGTTGGCAGATATTTTAAAAGGTGTCAAATAACGTATTAGCGCTTAATGTTTAGAAATTCAGAATAATTAAACAAACTTTAAACTAATTTTCATGCTTTTAGGGAAAAAAAATATTTGAAAGAATTATTGTAAGAAATGCTTTTCACCTCTTAAAAGCCAAATTAAAAAAAAATATTCAAATATAAAAAAAATAATTCGATTTTTAATAACTCCCAAAATTATTATTAAAAAATAAAATAAAGCATACAAAATAAATAAAAGTTCTGAAGAATTTCTATAGAAGGATTTTATGATGTTTTATGATTATTTATCATTTTTTGGCTATTTGCTGTTATGTAACTCAATAAAGATTAATGCACTGTTGCCAAAGTTTCATAATTTTGGAGCAAATTTCTACAAATGTAACCATATGTTTTTTTTTTTCAAATTAAAACCTGAAAAGCCTTTCTTACAATTTTTAGTGACATGAAGATGTCAGATTTGTAGAACAAGCCTATAATTTTTTAAGCTCTTTTTTTCATTAACAACTCACAAGCACTGATAATTTCATCGTTATATTTCCGGAAATTAAGAAACCTCAAATAAAACAATAAAACAAAAATTTAAAAAAATTTAAATTAAGATAAAAAAAACATGTATTGATTTCCTTTCATTAATAAATCCACAATCATATTAAATCCATATAATAAAAAATTTAAATCCATTCATTCTCAAAAATAACCTCTCCCAGTAGAGACTTGTGATTATCTCTCAAAAATTATGAGTAAAATGTTACTAAACATCAAAAGCGGTATTCACTTAGGGAAATTCAAATGCATCGGAAAATAAACCTTTCATCATTGAATAGCATAATAAACTAACCTCCTACTTCAGCATCAGGATAATTAGGCTTCCGATTCTTCATTTTAAACTGGCTGGGAATAAAATTCCAATCCTGACTGGGCCTGTCTCAATTGAAAATTCGACATTCGGGAGCAAAACTTGAAATCAACTGCAGTGTCGAGCAGAAACTTTGGTCGGATATCTAACGTAAGTATCGAATAGCGATAAAATTTATAATTTCGAAGCATCTTTTCTCCTTATTACTCTGAGGACGAGTATTTTAACGAAAGATTTATTACACTTCTTCGTCAAATGCGGATCAAATATTAAAGGCTACGGCTTACCAAAAGTTTAACTAAGCTTACCGCGCCCGAAGTTTTCATTAAATATAGATTTCGATATTAACTTCGCGATATTGAGCTGATTATAAGCTGAAACAGCCCGAAGGATTTGAATTTGGGAAGCAAGTACAAGCACTTGGGTTGAAGCGGAAACCATGGCAGCTTGCTCTTTTCTATGAGAAATCAGAAATTTGAATTAATGGAGATTTGTTCGGATAAAGATTTTTGGAATCTTTGAAATTTGAAGAATTGACGGTCAGTTTTAATTAATGAAATTTTATCCAGATAGACACGGAATCAAATAATTCAACAGACGCATCTTCACATTTTAAATTCCTGTAACATGAAGGCGATCCAATGACAAGGTTTCAAACTACGTTAATACACATAATTATGCAAACTTGAATTTAAAACAAAGCATTAACATTTACTACTGTAAATCAAAAGAAATTAATCTTTTGGTTAGTAAATAAAAGGAAATATATAACAGCCTGGAAGAAGGAAATGATATTAATAACAGACGATTTATAACAAGTTAACTGGTTGTGACGAGTATACTTATCAAAGAAAAAGTCTAACATTTTGCGTTATGATGAATTTGTTCAATGGAAATAATTTTATTTGTGTAATAATTATTTAATTATTATATTTATATTTATTTATTACCTTACAACGAAACTGGTCTGACATGGCGCGAACTAAAAGGCCCTATGATAGAATGCCATGAACTGAAAGCGACAGTTCGCATCCGACTGCAGACAAGTTGCCTAGTAATTATATTGTTATTGACTTACTTTCTGTTAATTCTCGTTTGTCCTAAAATACTCTTATAATATCGGTATCTTTCTAAATCTGGAAAATTCGTGTCATTTCGCCTTCTTGTGGATAAAACTATGTACATAACACACACGCACGCGCGCATATATATATATAACATGACAATTTCGATACGAATTTTCCGAAAATGTCGAAACGGTTGTTGCCTGGTTCAAGTTTTTCTTACTTTCTGTAAATAATAAATTCACTGTCGCTTTTGTTTTCCACCCGTGGTTTCACGAATTTTTGGCAGTTACATGTTTCTTTTAAAAACACTGTATTTTGAAATTTGCATTTCAATAGTAAAAAAACTTTTTGTCATAATTATAAATTTTCTCTCAAAAGGTAAATCAATTCTCAATAGAAATATTTTTAATGTTTACAATATTTTATTTTATTTATTTTTATGTTGTAATGTATTGTTATACATTTGTTATATCGCTTCATTGTAACAATTACCTTCTGGAATGGATTTAAATAGATAGTTAAATAATTGCTGAAATCCTACCATATCCTCCCAAACTTGGTGAACATTTGGTGATGCAAACCGAATGTTCTGGAATTTACAAGAATTTGGAGAATATCTTGATTAAGGTCCAAGGTAGATTTTATTATAAAAGCCTTCTTTTTCTGTCACGAAAATTATAAAATCTCAGAAGATTGAGTCATAACGAATAGTCATCCCAAACTTTGTGAACATTTGGTGATGCAAACCGAATGTTCTGGAATTTACAAGAATTTGGAGAATATCTTCATTAAGGTCCAAGGTAGATTTTATTATAAAGTCTTCTTTTTCTGTCACGAAAATTATAAAATCTCAAAAGATTGAGTCATAACGAATAGTCTAGTCATCTAGAGAGTTCTATCTGATTTCTTTATGCAATTGATATATCTTAACATCTCCGTCGTCAGTAACACATCTAGAATGTTAAAAATGAAACTTCTTCAAGACGGCCTCCTTCTACACTTTAAAACGTTTGATCATTTACTTGTTCGATTTTTATTTTTGTCT
Source organism: Argiope trifasciata (assembly GCA_026543055.1). Classification (NCBI taxonomy): domain Eukaryota; kingdom Metazoa; phylum Arthropoda; class Arachnida; order Araneae; family Araneidae; genus Argiope; species Argiope trifasciata. The sequence goes on from JAPMOQ010015927.1 coordinate 422,285, forward strand.
GATCTAATGTTGCGAAAAAGAGAAACAAAATAGAAATTTTAGCGGTTAGGAGATGACTTCGAAATTGTTAATAACGATTAGTTGTTTATTTTTTTATATTTCCGTCAACTTTATTTATGCACATATTTCGCCTATGTGTTGCTAATATTACTTTCATGCTTTCTTGTGAGTAAAGTAACATTATCTATATTCAGCTATCTTAACTTTTCATTGTAGAGTCATTGAAAAAGTCCATTTCTAAATTTTATTTTTTCAGGGAAAAAAGTGGTTTTCATGTTAAAATAAGTCTTAAAAACTCTAAGAAAACTTCTAAAAAATGTGATTTATCAATTTCCAAATAGCATTTATAATTTTGGAAACCATTTGTAATTATGTTCGAGACATTCAAACCTTAACCAGAAAATCATTTCTTATGGAATATCTACTATAAAAGCAATAATTAAATGGAGTAATTGGTAAATTAAGGTTCAATGGTTCGGTCTGTAGTAAGCAAGTTCTTTTTTATATAATAAAATAATTTGACATAACCAATAATTTAAAGATTGCCTATAAAAATTCTACTATTAAAAAAATGCCTGAGAATTTTTAACTTATAAAAATGAATAAAATTCATGTCTATAGTTTTCAAATACTATATCGATAATCTCGTCAACATTTTTTCCTTAGATTTTATCAAAAGTAATACGTAACTACTGATAGAGAATATAAAACAAAACAAAAGAACAACAAAAATAATAAATGAAGAATCAATTGAAACTAACAGGCAATAATCTTACTCAGTAATAGAAACTTTTTTCTTATTTATGAGTTTTGTTTGACTTCAGCATAATTACTTTAAAGCTGTGGCAACAAACTTTTTTACTTTTACTAAAAGATTTTTCTTTGATAAAAAAAATTCATCAAATTGCATTTTGGTACCGGAATAAATAGTTTAAAATAACTATTGCCGGTTTCTTTTCGAATTAAAAGCTAACATTTTTAAGGAAATGGCATTTATCGATTAAAAAAATTCCATTTTGTGTGAAGTTCTAATTTCGCGATGAAAACTTGCGATTCATTCAGAAGTTGAACTAATCTATCTAAATAAAAATGAATGTTTGTTTGTATGTCTCTTTTGCGCTTCCTCACCGTGCATCTAATTGCAATAAAACTTTGAATACTTATTACTTGCAGTTGCGGGATGGTTACAGGCATAGAAAAATTATGTATCATATAAAAATATTTTTAGATCTATTTACCGCGCCCATTAACCAAGGATTATTGTGAAATAAACTCACAAAGGAGACACAACAAATTCAGTAAAGATGCTAAATTCAAGATACAGGTTAATATTTGGTAGCTATTATACGTACATGCTACGTAAACCGTTCTCTGATGTAATCGCCTTATTACAGAGAATGCGAGACATATTTGAGGGAAACACTCCTATAGAATTGAAATTTTAACTAAAAATTAATAAAATTTTAGTTTTTAAAAATTTAAAAATTTTAGCTGCAAATTTCATTAAAAATTAATAAAATTTGCAGCATTGTCCGGAAATATTAGAGTTCCAAATTTTTTGCATTATTTTGACTTAAAAACATATTAATTCCCCAATATCAACACAATTTATTTCATAAATATATTTTCTGAGTTTATCCAATTTGAAAAAAAAAATATTTTAATCATATTTTCCAACATTAATCTTTGGAATTCCTCACAAATATTAAACAAATCACGAAATATACAAAAAATAGTTTCTTCTACAGTTCTCAAAGAACACGAAGAAATGCAATTCTAAAGGAATAAATAAATCTGTTAAAAAAATGAATTGGGGTTTGTCCGTACCGTACTTCCGTATTATTCAACCGATTTCCATGCAACTTGGTCAACTGGTTGCTTGCAGCTGCGCGAAGGTATTAGGCAGAGTACCGTTATCATATTTGTTATATAAATATGAATTTTCGTTGTTTGACATAAAACTGATTTTGTTTTCTGCTGTAATGTTCAACCGATTGCGATGACACTTGATAAAACCTATTGCTTTTATTTCCACGGATGTTATATTTGAAAATTGATGAACAACAAAAGTCAAACACTATATCCCATCGGAATTAATCGCACATATATCAAGCAAAGTAAAATTATTTTGATTCATTTCAGTCAATGTGAGAGAAATGAATTTAAAAATACTTCCTGAAAGCATTAATGTATTTATTCTCATCAATGAATTTGCCTTTACACTGGATGTTATCATTCAGCGTGCTCAATATTTTATCTGCAGCAAACCGCATATATTATATGGAGTTAATCTCACACATACAAAATAAAATTATAATCGATGCCCCTCGAGATAAGTTATATGTAACGTAAATTTTCCAGTGCAAATGATACTTTTGCTAATTATTAAGCGAATCTATAAAAAATATTTCGATTGTACAAATGTATATCGTCTTGATTGCTTCCACAAAAAAATATGTTCTCAAACAATCATAATTTAATGGATCTAACAGCACAACATCTAGAAATTAGCCAAATCGATCTTCATAAACAAACGAGGAAAGACAAGAGTGCAATTAAGCAGATATTTTATAAACTGCAATTTGGGAGCCTCAAGGTCAACATGGACAAGAACTGAAAATCAACATTAACATGCTACCTGTTCACGAGTATCAGAATGAAAAGGCAAATATGAGGCAAGAGGTGTGAAAACTATCATTAATAGAACGTCGATTGAAGATGTGCTCATTTCACGCATCCCCATTATTACCCTCCCCAACATTCCTTTTGATTCCAAACGATTACAGTTCCACATTCGTTTTGCATTCTCAATGACCGTCAGAAATGTGCAAGGTCAAGTGTGCTAACTAAACCCAAAAAATCCATGTTTTTCACACAATCAGTTTTATGCCAGATGCCACTAGTCGGATAGTCTAGAAATTAATTTGTTTCTTCTGAAGACGGAAAAACAAACAAACAAAAAACCTATTCTAAAGTTTTTGTGTAATAAAATAAAAAAAGAATAGAATATAAATTATTTACACTTCTCATCATGTATCTCACAACTTTAATGAATGCATTCATTTCCGATTTGAAAATAAACATATTTTCTATTATTCCTAACGAAACATGACACTTATTTTAAATTTCAAACCACATTTCCAAAATTACTCTGCGGCAGGTACAAGCTAGTTTTTTAAATAAAAGTAAGCTCCTTTTATATAAATACCCTTTTTTATCATGTCATATTTGATTTCTTTATTGTTAATGAATGTATTCAGAAGGAATTTTTTTGAAAATTATTTTCAAAAAATTAAATTAAAATCTGAAAACTATGACCAACTATTAATAAAAATGTTATAAACATGAATTCTTATGCAGCATTTTTAAATAAGCAGGATATCATCTTAATATTCTCTTATTGCATATTCGGATTAGGACACTTACGTTGTAATATAATGCATAAGATTTTTTTTCTATACATTTTTAATGAACACCAATAAAATTTCCATATGTAAAACAATTTCGATCATATTACCTTTGGTATCTTTATCTTATTATTGGTATCTTTTTGGTAAAGTGAACTACTTAAGAAAAAACTAATTACTTCTAAATTAAAAGATTGATTCCAAGAAATTAATCTTTTGTTTGTATATTTAATATACTAGCAATTTTTTTAACTATTAGCCAGGTTTTGGTATAAAATAAACTTTACTTATACAAAATAAACGTTACTTTAATGTACTCTCTGTAAATAAAGAGTTAAACGAGGCATATGCCCAACAAAGTTTATTTAAAAATTGTTTAGCAAAATAATAATCAATTAATAATGTAGATGTTAATAAACATAAATATAACACAACATTATCTATATACCTTAGAAGAAAGTGACGTAACATATGTTTAATCAAAACTTTAATAAAGCATTTTAATTACTAATCACTCAATGTTACTTATTTAAATTCATTTTAAAGTAATTAAAAATTTTAAAAATAGTTCTATATATTATTCTACATGATACTGTAAACAGTAGCTATGTTTTAAAATCAGTTTATCATAAAAGGGCAAAAATTGCTTCCTGTCGTTTAAATGAGGAATTTTATCTTCACAATGATTATGGAAAAATTGGAAGTGTTATGAAATATAATATAAACGTAAATGTCACGTGGAAGAGAAACAGTATTCACAGTATTTTATTACATTTCTAAATTATACTTTCCCGTAAATTGAATGAGATTTAAAATTAACTTATTTGTTTATCATAATTTGGTTTGAATTTTGTAACGTATATTTTATGTATTTAGGACATTTTTGGTGTTTATTTTGAATTCTTTTTATACCATCAGCTGAAAAACAGAAAAATTATAAAGATCAAACAAAAATAAGTGTAAATTCGAAAGTTATGACCTGGATCGCTGAGCCGAGATTGGTTTTTCTCTCCCTTTTCATTGTTTTCTTTCAACTAAAACAAATTCTAACACTTTTAGATGAAAGATTATAGATTGGAGTATTGTTTCTTCAGATTCTAGATTTCAACATTAATTAAATTTAAAATAGCGTTTCTGAGAACTCTGCGACATTAAAAAAAACATGGAAGCCTGGCACTGGGATTTCGATTTCGGAGTCGATTAGCCTTTAGACTGCGGCTACCCAAACTCGAAAAAGTTCCTTTGAATACGGCGTTTAGTGTTAGAAACTACAAGATGCTTTCCCCTTCTTTTAAGGGTGGTTTTTGAAGATAAGCTCTTCGATTTCAACCACCCGTAGAGTTAATTGGTCATCTGTCCGTTCCGTAGTAAGCGGGTTGCCTTTTTTTGCGGTTTCGTCTCTGCCGAACTCTAGAGTAGGCTTTTAATCGCAGTTTTATTTTTTTCTCACTCAAAATTATTTCATCACTTCTGTAGTAAAAAATATTGCATTAAATATTATGAAGTAAACAAATTGCAAATACGATATATGCTAAATAGTTTAGTACATTGAACAAAAAATTTTCAATTGTACTTAAAATTAAATCCATTTCTCAAGCTTTACTGAAGCTGCGAATTAAACTGACATTGCTTGAACACAGCATTGTGAATTTTACTTTATTTTTATAATTTTAACTCATCAATTTTAATAAAATGTAACGATTTGTGCATAATATCTATATATAAAGATCTTAATTGTTCATATTTTTTTTAAGTATTCACATATCTTCGGGCATTACACGGATAACAATTCTCTATTGTTCTGCAAATTAAAAATATCTGCAAATGTTTTTTATAATAATATATTATTCCCATAGTAATCGAATAATTTTTATTCCCGACATAGTTCAAATCGTTTGTAATATTAATTACTAGTAGCGTTTTTCCATTATATTGCCGATGCTTAAAATTTAAATTGAAAACATTTTTTGCTGAGAATTTTAATTTCTGATTACAGAGTAGTATTTTTTTTTTAAATATGCTCAGTTTTGTAGACATTCAGTAGCTTAATTATATATAAAAAAATTTCTACACAAAATTTACTGATAAGTAAGTAATCAGTAGATTTAAGACAATCAATATAACCAACAATAAAGTAAGACTTGAAATGAATTCGATACATAAGATATGATTCATAAATTAAAAGGTTTATAAATTAAATTAAATTATTAAGTTATATTATTTCATATTAAAAGTTTTTAACTTTATTTTTGAAGCTCTTTTTTCTGTATAAAATTCTCGATTATCAGCATTCATTATTCAATACTAGTATTTTTACTAAAAAATGATTTAGATTAACTTTGAGAAATACTTAGAATTAAATATAGAATTCCTGACTTTTTCATGCAATTTTGTTTTATTTCAAAGCAAATATTTCCGGAATAATTCGAGATTTCAATTATTTTTCTGTGGACTGAAACAAAGCTATAAGATTTTAATATTTCTTTTCTGTTACTTGAACGCATGGAGAAACTAATTATTATTTTGATAGATTTTATGAATCTCCTTCATTAATTTAAAACTTTCTAACGTTTACAGAATTATGAAATATTAAATCCATCGTTTTCATAAATAATTACAAATAATGATGAAGCCATGAGTTTAATTAAACATCATAACCAAAATATATTTCTAGAAGAAATATATCGAGTTCAAGTATGAAAATTTAAAACTGAAAAAAAAAAAAATGTAGGTATCATTTCGTGTTAGGTACCGATTACCTTCATTAGACCATAGCATGATACGAAACATCAAATAATTCTTGGTTCAAATATTTATCATTCGATTAGATGGACTCAACTATAAACATATATTAATATAAAGTAGTAAATTTTTTGAATAAAATTTTTTAGTTGTTAAGCATTGTTCTGTTTAGTGACAAAGGAAGTCTTTTTAACCAATTCTTGTTTGAGATTTAAAAAAATTTATTGCATTTTTATCAGTTAAAAGAAAGAATTGTTTTATTTCCCAAAACATAATTTTTGCTGTAATTGCAATTAATAATTCATATAATTTTTAGGATTAAAGTGGCTTTAACTTTCTAAACTTTTTTTTTTATCAAAATATATTTTTTGACAAATATTTTTCTCTAAGGAGTGTCTTCAGTTTCTTCATTTCATTTTTATTTTGAAGGAATGAAGTAATGATTTTTAAATGAAGGAACGAAGGTAAAGAACAATGTTTTCAATCAAGTACTAGTCAAAAATGAAATTATGCTATCTCATTCTGTTCTCACTCCCCTAGGAAGTTTAAAAGGGAATGTCGCCAAAACACTGTCAAAAGTTTCATTGTCGCCAACAGTGATTACAATAGTTATTCCCGACCCTAAGGGGCGCGACACAATACGGAGGGAGTTTTATCAGGCAATTACGGCTCAGCTGGAAAGCTGAAGTGGGGAAAGGAAATCAAAACACGTTAATGGTACAGCAGTTGTACCGAGCCGTAAGGAGAGGTAAAAAAAATCCTGGTACAACTGTTGTACCAGCCGTAAGCTAAAGGTTAGTTTAGGTCCTTGACTTGTTTCTACCGAAGAATTATCTTGTAAGCGGTTATGTTGCACGCAGATACGTCAGAGCCAAATATTCTTCTGAAGGTGTGGTGTAGAAGTTTGGAGATGGTATGTCGATCAGATGCGTTCTCGTCATCTGACCATAGCTCAAAATTACGAAGTCGGACCCAAAATTGCCTTAGTGTTCTTTAAAAGGGGCATTAAAGGGCTAAACGCTTAGGCGTTAGGGGTTCTTAAAGGGCCTAAACTAAACCTGCGAAATGAAAATGTTGATCAATGATACGGTGTACTCTGCTGAAACATAAAACATATATTTACAGTTTTACAGAATGTGTTTCTAAATACTTCAACTGCCTTCGTTATATACACTGATGGAAAAAAATCCCAACACCAAGAAAAAATTATTGTCTAGTAATGAAATTTTAGGAATACATTTGCCTAGGTAACATATTTAATTGATTAAAGTTTCAAGATCGCAGGTAGAGAAATTGGCGAGAAGAGCCATTTCAAATGTGAAATGTTTGTACATTAGTAACCAGTGTAACCGCCAGAATTTTGAATGCATAGTGTCGTACAGGTGTCGGATATCAGTTTGTGGGATGGAGTTCCATGCCTGTTGCAATTGGCGGTCGATGCAGGGACGGTTAATGCTGGTTGTAAATGACGCTGGAGTTGTCGTCCAATGATGTCCCATACGTGCTCGATTGGAGAAAGATCTGGTGATCTAGCAGGCCAAGGCAACATGTCGACACTCTGTAGAGCATGCTGGGTTACAACAGCGGTATGAGGGCAAGCGTTATCCTGTTGGAAAACACCCCCTTGAATGCTGTTCATGAATGGCAGCGCAACAGGTTGTATCACTAGACTGACGTACAAATTTGCAGTCAGAGTGCGTGGGATAAGCACGAGAGTGCTCCTGCTGTCATACGAAATTGCTCCCCAAACCATAACTCCAGGAGTAGGCCCTGTGTGTCTAGGCCGCTGACAGGTCACTAGCAGACGTTCACCTGGCCTCCTTCTAACCAACAAACGGCTATCACTGCGACCAAAAAAGAACCGGCTTTCATAAGAAAACACACCAGATCTCCACTCCGTCCTCCAATGAGCTCTAACTTCACACCACTCACGTCGCAAACGGCAGTGGTTTGGAGTCAGTGGGATGCACTGTACAGGGCGTGTGGCTTGGAGCTGTCTTTGAAGTAACCGATTTGTAACAGTTCGTTGTGTCACTGTGGTGCCAACTACAGCTCGAATTTCAGCTGCAGACGCAGTATGATTAGCCACAGCCATACGCCGAATACAACGGTCTTCCCTCTCAGTTGTACCACGTGGCCGCCCGGAACCCGGTCTTCTTGAGGCAGTACCACCCCTTGACCACTGTCGCCAATACTAATGCACCGTGGATACATTCCTACCAAGTCTTTCAGCAATATCGCGGAAAGAAAACCCACCTTCTCGTAGCCCTACAACACGACCTCGTTCAAACTCAGTGAGCTCTTGATATAGTCTTCTTCGTCTTCTCAGAGGCATCCTTGACTAACATTAACCCACTACGTCAAATCTCAACTGTAAATAACGATCACGAACCTTACAGCGCTTATTTAAAGCAAACCTCATTTGCATGTTCATAGTGTCGCTACTACCGCCACACTTACGCGCGTAGCTCGAAATTTGAATCAACGTCATCTTTCAGATGTATAAACACGCCTACCAAATTTCGTTTATCTAGCACAGCTCCTTCCTAGTGTTGGGATTTTTTTTTCCATCAGTTTTTATGCCTCTGATTAGATTCCAATGAAATATGTTGCATTTTTTTCTTGTTGAGGGTGTTAAGATTTTTATTGGTAGAATGTTTATCTCTAATATTGTCTAAGATTGAAATACTCTAAATTCCTTTACCTGTAACTGATTAAATTGCGTCTTCTCTACTTTCCAATGAAATAATATAACTCAGCTGTAATCACTTCGTTGAAAATTTTACCTCTTATTCAATGTCTCAATCCGTGAAAGCTATTTGTGTACTGAGATAAAACAGCAGCAGAAGTTCCAATAATGGTAAAAAAAAAAATCAGATGCCCTATTTTTTTCCCTTAAAAACAGAGAGAAATTTGTTTATGTCATTTCTTCGTCAAAATTCAATAAATAAATTTGTTGTTAAAAGAAGGTTAAAATTTGTTATTAAAAGAACAGAAAATTGTCATCTTCCATCAGCAATCTTACATTACGGGAATGCACATATGTCGAAGAGGAAGAGATTGGTAAATAGCAAATTGATTTCAATCCGTAAGCTTTCCCATCAATATTCTCTATGTCTATGCATTGGTATATTTTTGATGTCAGAGGTTGACTATTAATAAGTTTTTCATTATTAAATTTCAGAATTACTATCATTATCTGGTAGTAAATTTCATTCCAGATTTTTTAGATTTTCTTATAGTCTCTTATACATAGGTTGTCTTTAATGCTATTTTAAGTCCCACGTAAAAAAAAAAAAAAAAAAAAAAAAAATGGAATTATTGAATATTTTTGAGAAAAACTTTAGTAAAAGTATATAAATTTATCTCTTTCAAGAAACTTATGGATATCTGATTCCTTCAAAAAACAAAAACAACTTTACAATTCGATATACATAATTTTTGCAAAGTAAAGTATACTGTTCTAACTTTCTTTCGCCATAAAATATCCCCGTTCTTGGAATCTCTAGGACTCCCTGTATATTGAAAGGACATAAATCTTAATATTTACAAAGAAAAGAAATTAAATTTACTTACGGTACGCAGAAGTAGCTATGTACAACATAGTTAATAGAAACCGGATATGTTTCTATTTAAATATTACATTTTGTAATTCAGTTATAATAAAGTTATGTTTTAAAGCAATACTAGGGCTATTTGAGGACGGACCTCATAATTTTGAGTCACGGTCAGATGACGAGGACGACACTTGATCTGAATCTCTTCTCCAAACTTTCATACCACACCAGAGTGAGAACACTTGCTCCCGATGGATTTAACATGCACTAGACTTCCATACGCAATGATTCCTTAGTGGAATCGGGTTTCTAACCTGAAACACTCCAATTCCAAAGACGGTATCTTACCAGCATGCCTCCACAGCTATTTATATTTGCACTATTTTCCTAAGCAAAGTTAATAAACGACAATAATTTTCATAATTATATTTAAATTAACAATACCAATTATCTGCATAAATTAATTTATAATATTAAGTTATTTATATCATTATTAAACAATGTATTCGGACAAGTTATTTAAAATTTCCTAAAAACTAACCTTCCCATTTCCCTTACTTTCTTGTAGGAAAAAATTCAAAAATAAACGCCCAAAGAAAATAGTGAAAGGAAAATAAAAATTGAAGAACATAGTGAAAAGAAATAAAAATACACAAACAAATCTAATTAAGAAAATACAGCAGAAAGCATAAAATATTGCCTGCTGCTTTATTCATTGGGCTATAAAGGAAAGGCGGTCATAAAAATAAGCATTACTGAGGAGGTCAAATAGAATTCCCTAATGAAAACTGTCAAATCAAATGAAAAAAATCAAGTGAAACATGCAAAAATATATCTCGCAGTTGGATTATCTAAATATTTCAGATAATAATAAAAATATATTTCAAAAATATTTCTGAGAATTTATTAAATATTATTTTTAGCGATGTTTGTCTTTTCTTTCCAACCATATTTTAGAAGTTAATTGCAGTATCAACATTTTGTGTTCTCTCTTGGTTAATTGTATTTTATAAGTAGTCCTGCATTTCCTTTGAATTTTTTTGCTTAAATATCTAATACGTTATACGGATATCCAAACCCCTTCATATATATTAGTATATATTAATGATGCAATGCATATTCAATATAAAGCATAAAAATATCCAGTGTACTTTTTATTGCTCAGAAGAAGAAGAAAAAAAATAGTTGTACTGAAAAATACAAGAAATATTTTATTGTAATCACATTGATGAATGGAAATGACGGAAGCAAGAATCTGATTACTTTTTAGCTGAGAGCCATAGCTATAAAGAAAGTATGCAATTTTAATTCTTTAGATTTAATGCAATTTTGTGTCTTGGTGACCTGGTGGTAAAGCTTTGGAACCGAAGAGCTTCAGATTCGAAGCATGATTTCTCCAAAGAGCAACCAAGTAAGTAAATATGTTGCATATTATATCTATCCTTTGGCCCTAAACGTTTTCAAGTTTGAGTGGTGTGTATGTTCAGAGATGAATTTACCAGCTCAAGTGTCTTTTTGGTCCTCTTAATATTATTCAAGGGATTGCGGTGGCCTAGTTTCTGCTAGGTTTGGTCTTCGGAACCGGAGAGTTTTAGGTTAGAGCCCGAATTTCACTGACAAACCGTCGTATAAGGGGGTCTGTTGCATGTCAAATTTGTCAGATCAAATATCCTTCCACTGGTGTGGTTTGGTATGGAGAAGAGGAGGTTGGTTGGATTCCAGCTCAGATGTTATCCTAGTCTTCTGACCGGCAATCAAAATTACTCGAGGTCCGTCCCAGAATAGCCCTAGTATTGCTTTAAAACGGGATATTAATATAACTAAAACTTAAAAGAAACTGATTGCTATTCAAAATTACAAGGTTCATCCCGAAAGAGCATTATTTTTGCTTTAAAAGGACGTTAATGCAATTAAACTTAATGCTCTTCTTTTAAGATCGTACAGGAAATTTTTATCAAGGTATCGAGCATTCCTGCTCTTAGAACGTTGTTCCTTAACTATCAGAATATAGCTTTAATTACAGTGTGCAATCAAATAAGTACCCTATAAAGATAACTAATGAACATTGCTCGTCATTAGAAATTTCGTAAAACTTACTTATTACCAAATTTGTAGAAATATCATCGAAAATAGTTTTCCATTTTTTGAAACAAACTGGCAGTAGATTTCTCCTTATAATGAAATTCTTATTACTTACTCACTGATAATATTTGAAGGAATTTACTATCACAGATTAACTGCTATTATTGTTTTTGGAACAAATAACTAAATGAATAGAATGGAAGTCGATTTGGATAGAAAGTTTTATTACACAGAATATCTCTTACGTAGATTTAATACCTATAAAAGTATATCAATTACTTATAAGTTCATATTGATTCCCATTCTACTTATAAAGAACATCTCATTACTTACTCACTAATAATATTTGAATAAATTCACTATCGCAGATCAACTATTACTCCTTTCGGAACATTAGAAATATCCAATGAATCGAAGCTCATTGGAATATTAAGTTTTACAACACAGATTATATATTAAGTCGGTTTAAATCTAAATTCTGTTCAAATATATCAATAACATATAAGATCACTTTGATTCCATTCATAACTGTTTAATTATTTGCAATAATCCCTGTGTTCCTTGTATTGGTACTGATTCAAATTTCAATGAATTTAATGAATGCACTGTGTTTATTGATGTATCAAGACGCATAATTAATTGTGTTTAAGCATGTATTTCTCGTGACAGCATTGATCAAATCTAGATACTCTTACTTCATTCTTGGCGAACTATTCAGCTTTTAAACTAAGTCCTCTCTTGATACTCGAGAATCAATAATTCATCTCTGGCTGAATTATGAATTCTTTATAAAAGACGAACGTAATTTAGCCTTCAAAACATCAAAAAGAAAGAAAGTAATTGGCGATAATTTGTCGCTGGCTAGAGACGAAGTATCTCTACCTAGGTCTCGAAATGCTACCTTTAGAGAGACTGAGGAAGGAGATGACGGAGACTTTAAGATAGTTCAATTCCCCAGCGAGACTATTTTCAGCGGTCTCATCGCCCAACCCATTCACCAGATAAGGAGCGGCTCAATTTTCTCACGTATTTTCTTTATTATCTCCCCCTACTCTGGGGAAAGAAATATGATGACTCGCCCCGCCCACTAGCTTCCGTTTTTGGAAGGAAATACATTGTATCCTCCGCTATACAGGGAGCCACTGTGTGAGAAATTGTGGTGTAAGTATATGCCTATTGAGTATTGAGAACTTTTTTGAGGCTTTCTTGAAATATTCTTGCGAGTTTCTTTCCTTTATACAGGGGGGCCGAATCTCGTGAGGATTCGAGAATGGGGAATGGCAGCAGTTGCATAAAAAAACTGGCCAGATGGATATATTTATATAACTGGCAGCGAGCTCTGGCGGAAACGGAAAAGGAAATGTGCAGAAAGATTTCGCACCGCCATCGTAATGTTTTTAGTACTTAATAAATATTGATATTGCAATGGATGTGGGGCATTGTGTGTGGAGGGTTCGTACTTATGCTGCCGTGATTTACGATCTCGGGAAGAAAGGAATTGGAAGTAACGGAATTTCGCGTGTAGTTCGCAACATTTTGTGATAATAGGTGCTAAGTACTTAAAAGAGAGCTGAATTTGCCTAACAGTTTTGAAAGTAAAAGTGGCATAGTTTGCAGTCACCCGTTTTCTTTTTTTTATTAGTATCTAAATATATATGTTTAGTTTTGGTTGTTTGAGAAATATGTCTTCCTACCTTAGCAAAATCATCCTTTACCCTTTATAAGACATAATTCCAGGACATTCGGTTTAGCGAAAGAAAATAATGCTATTAAATACTTGATGAAGCTATGAAAATGGCTCTAATTTCTGGGCAATAAAGTAACCTAATAATAAATTTTGAGGGAAAATCATCTTAAAGAAAATTCTAAAATTCAGGAAAAGTTTGCTAAATGTAACCATTAATTTAAAATACAAGAAAACATCTCAAGTCTTTTTTCATTTTTACATTAATAAGGATAATATAAAATCTGAATATATAAAAATCATCTCATCAACAGTTAAATTAATATTTTTCCATAATAATAGCAAACAATCCTATAAAAAGTTATAGATGAAATCGCATTCCTTAATTATTTTACTCATGGGATTTTGGCAGATGTTTTTAGGTTTCTGACAAGTGAATGTGGAAAATTCTTACGTCCTGCAAAATATTTTATTATTGTCTACAACTTTTCCTTGAGATTTACCTCTGTTTGTCATTTCTCTTTTACACTGGGAGCATAAAACATGATCCCTTGCCCATTTTCTTCATATGCTTTGAATGTATGGTTAATTTTGATAGTAATAAAATCCTATCAGATACAAAATCATATACTCTGCTATAATATTCACATAGATACTATGATCTAAAAGAAAGCTCCAGAATAAAACTGTGGTCACTATCTTTCCATTAGGGAAATTTTAGGATCCACAAGTATTTTAAAAAAAAAAGAAGGTACACTAATTTTCTGACAGCACATGTATTGGTAGTTATTCAGTGCCGCCTAAGAAATCCTACACAGTCGATACTACGTTCAGTAAAAAGCTTCAGTAATCTCACTCCATCCTTAAGTTGCATATTATACCACGAGGATTATGAAATTTGCATTAAATGATGTCTACAGAACTCATATACAGAACTATATTGTAAACAATAGGTTATGCCTTGAAAAATATGTGTCAAGTTTTCAAGAGCAATTAAAGTGAAAATTGAATATAATCAGACATTCAGAAAACCCAGGACATGTTTTGAACTAACATATACCTGTACATAAGAAACAAAATCAAGCCTAAAATATTAACAACCTAACGATACTAGGAAGTTGCAAAGACTAGAATAGCTTTGTTTAGCCATTCTGTTTATATAAAATCAGGTTTGCAAGATTTTTTTACAAATGTAGTTGAAATTATTGTGCTAATATATATAATTTCCTTCATACATATATAATTTCATTTATGTACCGATAATCATTTTTAAAAAAAACTGGCCCACAGAAATTTATAGAAAAACAAAAGAAAAAAAACATTAAAAAATTTAAATGAATAACCTAATCTTAATCCAAATCAATAATAAGACTCAATAGAATTAAAAGCAATTTTTTCCAGAGATCTACATCTACTATTGGTCTATATTATCCCTATTTTTTACAAATACTTAAGAGTCAGTAAAACAAATTTATCCCTTATTTTTTCAATTTTAATAATTGTTAGGAAAGTTGCATTTTTCAGAAGTTAGTTTGATTAGAATATATTCAATGAATCTGTAAAAAAAAATATTTTACAGCTAATACTTCTTTGAAAAAAATTTTCATAACAAATGAAAAGAAATTTCATGTTCTGAAAAGACATGAACTTAAAAATATTTTTAAGACATTCGAAATAATTTTAATTAATGATGTTTTACAAAAGTATAAAAAATAATTAAATGTCAGTGAAAATAGTTTTTGTAGTAGAGAAACAGCTCTAAATTTATTAAAATATCTTTTAAAAAAAGTGACAGAGATTATCCCACTACCTCTTGATGGGTTGAAAAGTTGATTTTTTCTTATAAAAATATATAGCATGAATGGAAAAATAAAAGCAATTTACAATTTGTGTAGGAAAAGAAAAAAATTTAAATATAAATTTGTTTTTAAACTTGTAAAAGAAATGTCTTACTATTGATTTTATCTTAAATAATTCCTGATACAATTTAAGCTCAATCAAGAAAAGTACATTCCTTAGACTCTGAGGTTCTTGCTTTCATTTAACTGAAAGGAAAAAGATTTGACTAGACAAAAGAATTTTCTGAGTTGATAAAGTTAATGAATGTATGCCATTCTATAAAACTAAAACTGACTAAAACAAATTGTTTTAGTCTGACAATGTTTCTAATTGTAAAGGGCTTTTTTGAAAATTAACATCAGAAGTAAGCAATAATCAAAAATAACTACTTAAAAGAATGTTGAATAGGTTTTTACGTAAATGTAGCTATATTTAATAAATAGGTTTTTATTAAATATTTTATCGAACAACACAAAGGAAATAATCAAAAGCAACGGGTAAAGAAAAAAAGTTATGGCGACTATAAGTTAATTATCACTCAGAAAATAAAGGAAAATAAAAAAATACGAAAGTTAATCCATAAAGTATTATACAATTTATTATTCTTTAGTCCTACGAGACATACTAAAATGTCTAGTTCACGCGTTATTCAAACTCTAGTTACTTTCTTCTGTTTGATGCTATTATATTTGCTACAGTTCCCCTTTATTAAATAAATTATGTGAAACGGAAAGAAAATTTTCCAACAGAATTTTTTTAAAAGTTAATACATTCATGCATAATGTTACTTATCTGAAAATTAAGTAAAATCTTTATGCACTGTATCAATAAATTAAGAACTGAAGTTTAAATTTCTCTTACGAATTTTTGAATAGAATGAAGGTATTATATGTTAGTAGCTATCACCAAAAGTTTCCAAACACGTCATTTATTTACAAAATTTTAATTTTATTCATTCTTTATAAAAGTAAATTAGAACATAATTTTTTTAATTTATGGTGAAATGATTTTTAACATCTCTATTTCTTTTTAAATTAAGCTAATTTGGTTTTGAAAATGAAAATATCGTATTTTGCGTCTAGAATATCAGAATACTTTGCCAGTAAAGTAAGAAATTTTATACTTTTTTTCATGTTTTAAAATGCAGATAATTCCTTCAGAATGTGCATGACTTATGACTTGTGTTATAAATTTACAGAGAATAGATGAAATTGGAAAGGTAACAAATATAACTTTGGAAAAAGTTATTTAAAGTAATTCTTGGAAGTTTATGATGGGTAAAATACTTTAATTATGCCACTCTTAAAAACGCAGTCGAAAAAAGTATTAATTATCTTTTATGTCTGCTGAGTCTTTTACTGAACTAAGCATATTGAACAAAAAATTAGAACATCTATGATCTTAAATGTTATTACCGTAGAAAGATAAAATAAAATAGCCTTGTTAGTATAAGTCTAGTTAGTATAGCATTGCATTTTTAACAAAGTTATCACAGTATTTTAATCGGTAGTTTTCTTCTAATATAAATATCATAAATTCATTAGTATACATATTGATCGTCCAATGCCAATTAATCCTCAAAACGATTGTGAATAGAATTTTTAAAAGATTTGTCAAAGGTTTATCAATTAAAAAAACAGTAGTTAAAGGCTATGATCCTGTTGAAATTAGAGAAGAAAGATTATCTTGAATTAACAAGTTGTCGCCAGATAATGAAAGTAAATTTCATGAAGAGGATTTTCTAAAATTGCTCATTGGTTGGATTCTTTATGAGACTCGTGAAAATAATTGGTATTTTCTTCTTCAACAAGTTTTTTCTAAGGTGCTTTAACTACCGCCTTTGGGTATAATTTGGAAAAATACTTATTTCATTAGGATATATATTTTGGCATTTATTATGAAATCCATCAGAGTCATCCAAGTTTATCTGCCTTTCATTGGAAAAAACTCCCTCCTCTTCAATTTTTTTCCTTCAAAAACTGTTCCAATAAGTTGCAAGCTCACCCTCACATTTTAAACCATTTTATGAACCATTTTATTTTACCAAGGCGTTTTGAAATAATTTCATTTTAAAATGTTGAAATTATATTAAAAGTATTTGAATATTGCATTAAAAGTGTTCAAAGGTTATTGATATTTGCAACTTTCCATTATACTCCGTTTTACCAGTGTTCAAAATTATTTAAAATTTCTTCAATACATTAAATCAATATTATCAGACTCAGTCTGCTTTAAATATTGTAGTGTTCATACCATTATACAGGTTTAGGCAATTTTTGATTACCCTATAATTCTGAAATTCACTCAATGGATTCTTGCAATACGACATCAATATTTTCCTGTATTTTTATAGTATGTCAGAAAAAATGTGAATTAAATTAAAAAAAATTATTTGATTCAAAAATAACAGGATTTGATATTTGGTTCTTTCAGTCGAATAAGTCTTAGTAAATTATTACATATTTTGTGCATTTTTAACAAATTACACTGTTTATTCAGTTTGATTTTGTATTTAAAATTTAATTTTAAATGCGTTTTATTTTATAAATTTGATACTTTTTCAGCTAAAAACTGCTTGGCCTATCAATATACCCTTCATTTTTTCAGACAAAGATTCACATGACGTTCTATATAATGTAGAAGCATACATAAGAAAAATACGAAATAAATTAATTTTTGCATGAATTCTACTGTTCTTACTTTCCCCCAAAATTAAATATTCTCCTATTGCAAAATTTTTCAAATAAATGTACACTAAAGAATACTTTTCTTATTACTAGAATTGAATAATATAAAAAATGAAAGAAATGGACTTAATTAAACATTTATTCCTTCCCTCTCTAGTGTATTCCGAAATTAACTCAGTATGAACTAATGATGTATGGAGATCTCAGAGTTAAGGAAAAACATGAAGATTGCAAATAATGAGTTAAGTATAGTACTGATGGTACCAGGTAATCTCAAAACCATGAAAGATATGATGTTTAAGAATGACTGTTTCATTCCAACTGTTTGAGAGAGCCCAGATGGAGAGAAAGACAGCAATTTACTACCCCGAAAGGAATGTTAGTTTGACTGTTCAGTCAATGTAAGGTTGGGCAATACTTATTCAGCAATAGACCACAACAAATCCTATCGATACTGCTACGTTCAGTGGTGGTGGGATGGTCTGTAGTATACAAGAAGAAGCACGAACCAATGATTTCAAAATATTTAGCAGTTACCAAATTGTTTTTTACTGAATGCTTGTATTTCTTAGCTAAGAATTTCCATATTTTTTCTTTGTAAAGCTGTTGATATAAAATAAAAATAGAACGAAATTTGTATATTGGAAAAGATAAACTTTATAAATGTCTGACATGGAAACTCTGGAATTAAATTTCTTCCGTTAATTCAAGCATTATTTATTTATTTTACATTCTTTTTCACGTTATTCAAAATACTTTTATTTTATCTTCTTTATATTAAAAAAATTATCTTCGAATTTTGAAATGAAAATATTTATGTATAAAAGAATGCTAAATTTTCTGTAAGAGCAAAATGAAATAAAAGAAATACTTCACTTACATTAAATAAAAGAAATTTGCTTAGTTCTGAATGTTTTCTTTTCAACTCCGAAATCTCAAAATTATTACGCACTAATACGTAATATAGATGTACCATTAAAATAAACAAATAAGCGAAGAATCATTTGTGTTATATGTCTTTGAATCATTAAATAACGTAAAACAGCATTTTCTTTTTAAACATATAAAAATATATTTTTAAAAAAGCTGAAATTAAATACAACGTAAAAATATTATCTTTAAATAAAAATAAATATTTTTGAAGTCTCTTGAAAGTTTCAATGGTTTTAACTTAAATTCTGAATATTTTAAAAACCTTTATTTTGCTACTAGGTAGTTCATTTTTATCTTGGGATAAAAAAACGTTATCGTGAAAAAATGGTTTACCATGTGAACAACAGTCATCTGTTATAAAATTGCATTATAATGCACTTATGTGAAAAAAAAATATATTGTACTTCCCCTAATACTTTCTGGTAATTCCAATCACAGAATTTCTAACATAATTATGTCAGACTTTCCATAGAATCTCAAAATTTAGTATCCTCTAAAAGGTTCCGTACCTATACGTATATAGAGAATTTTAATTAAATTCTTCATGTTTTTAACAGCGTCAAAAGTATTTTTAGAGTTGAAAATGTTGATATGAGTGGTTGCTGCTCTGATATATCGAAAATAATAATAATAATTTTATATCTTATTTGTCAGAATTATTGGATTTTTCAATCTGAATCATTTTTCTTGCAAATATTCAACCAATTGTTATTTTCCTGATCTGCAAGCACTTAAAATTATGAAATTTCAACATATTTTATAAGGAATAGGTATAAATCTGTAATCGAAATATTACAACCATTTACAAAAACAAATTTTAGGGCTTCTTTTTCCTTTGCATTGTGAATTGGGATCATGTTCATTCAAACGTTTCCAACGAAATGAACATTATCATCCTAGAATAGATGAATATTCGTGCAATTTAAGAATATTCTTGTTTATTATTGAGATGAGATCTTACTATGAGAACACAGCATTGATTTGAAGATTTAAAATACGTAGTCTGGAAATAAAAGTCATGAATCGCAAGAATGAAGAAGCACAAAGGAGGAAAACGGGAATCAACGCCAAGGCGAGGAATCGTATGGTATATATATATATATAGTATAATGTTTCGAAATTTCCAATCCATAGGGTTCTTTTATGTGTAGTGGGGCGTATGGTTATGGGAAACAACACAATGAGCTGCCCTTTATTTGAAAAACAACAACGACGCTTATTTACACGAGGACAAGGCAGCTTTAAGATGACAAATATTTAAAACTGAGACAAACACAGAACAGTACACAGAAGCCCACAGCTGGAAATCTGGTAGTGTCAACGTCCACTGCACTCAAGTGGCTAAATAAAATTCAGCAGGCGAGGAGACCCACGGAGTTCGCGCTACGGTTTCTTAGGAAGACCAAATTACTTCTCTGTCTCTTCTCTCAATCTCTGCCGACTCAAATCACGTTGACTCCCTCCACTCCAATTCGAGCCCACTCGTTAAGACTACTACTGTTGCCAGCTACTATGTTGACAATTCATTCAGCTTCCGAATGCCGGCCTTTTACAGTTCCCAGGTGTTGAGATTTGAAGCATTAGATCATTCAGTGCGTTTCTGGACTATCTTCTTTCTTACTGGATGGATCGCAAAAATAATCGAAGTGTCTTAAATTATGCATTTTGTCGCCAAAGTCTCCAAATAATCACCAAACACAGGGATTTCTGACGCGACAACTGAGATCATTCAATACAGATGATGGTGCTGGGAAGCAACTTTACAGACTTGTAACAATACATATGTATGGATTTTTTTTTAATATTTCATTTTTAGTTTTTTAAACTGCTGAAAAATTTTGGAGCTTTAACAATTTTGGGATTGGGAAAAAAGCTATATCGCTACTCTAAAAGTTCACGATTGCGCAATGCAAAAGCCATATCATTTCGAAACAGTTTACTAAATCAGAAATTTCAAAGGAAAAACATCTGGCAACGTGAAAACGTTTTGAAATTCCAACGATTTTCAGTAATTAAAAAACCCCACTGATTTTCTATTTGTATTTATCGATTATTTGTATCAATCGTCACAGGATTTTTTCAAAGAATTGAGAATTGAACTGTTTTAAATTGGTTAAAAAGTAATGTTCTTGCATGATAACTTGTAACTTGCCAGTCCAGATTTTTTCATATTTTTTTCATCATTTCTTATTATTTTTTCTGAAGTGAGAACGAATTTGGCACTCTATACATGTATTAGAAACATTTATCTTTATATTCCACATATTTAGCAAATTGTAATATACGAAACAAAATTATACAGCATTAGATTTGAAATGAACCTCATCTAACTAAATGTTTAGTCTCAAAAAATATTTTTAAAATTAAATTTTTATTGTAATCTCATGTTATTTTAAGACTTGATCAATTTTAAGTAAGAAAAAATTAAATATAAACAACAAAGAAATATCCACTAGATTAATTGAAGATTCCAATAAATTTCTAAATGTCAATATTTATTTTAACTGGTCAGGATTATATAAAGACAGAAATTTATTGTTTTCAGGTTACTTATCTTTTAGTAGAATTTTTACACCCAAACACTATTTTGTTCAGATGACTTTTACGCCAAATTTTCAAATTCACATTTCAAGTTATTAAAATCATTTACCGTAAAAAGACAAAAAAATTCAGAAATAATTTTAAAACTCTGATTATTATCAATCCTAATAAGAAAAATAACAAAGCTTGAAATCTATTTTCTATCATCAAAAGATAGGCATTTAAAAAAATAATCAATGCAAAAAAAAATTCCAATATATTTCAGATATAATATTTGAAAAAAAATAAATCAAAACATTTTGCGAATTGTTTAAATCATCATTCATTTTAGTTATTCCATAAAACTGATAGGGAAAGAAAACTTAATAACTGTCCTTAATAACTTGTTTAGTACTTATTTTGAGATAAATATTTAATTATAAATAGATGACAATTTGCATTCAAATTGTTGATATTTTTTGAATTTGAGGTGTTTAATGATTCGCGAAATATTAAAATATTATTTCTTAAAATATTAAAATCCACAACTCTGAATGATTCAGAAAATTGTACTTTATATATTCGTAGTTTATTTACTTCTTTAGCTACTACAATGCAAACTTTAAAAAATACATTTTAAAACCTTATCAGTCTGCATTAACAAATATTAATATGAATTTCTATTTACAATTTGTAAATATGATTGCTCAAGAGATATCTAGACACTTTTAAAATATTTTGTGCAATTGTATTTGATGAAATCGGCAGGAATATATCTCTTTGAAGCAGCTATTTAATAACATATCATTCGTTTAATGACTAAATATAAAATATCAATAAACGTTTAAAAAATTTCATTGAACTACAATACATTTTTAATATTTTAGCTCTTTTAATAAATTCTAACAGGAATTATTAAAATTAACTTACATTGCATATTAATTTTCTGAGAAATATCTGCATGAACTCTGTGTAAAGAAAATATAGTTTCACTAACTAAAAGGTAAAAAAAATCTTGTGAAATTTCTAACCGAAAATATATGCTGCGAAAAGATTTAATTCAATCATTAAAACACTCGGCAGAATACATATTAAAATAATTATTTTACAAAAATCAAAATCAGTGTCTTCTAAGTTTAAGCACTGTTATTTAATTCTGAAAAGAGATACCAGATTACATACTCGATTATTTTTTCAAAGAATTAGACATCAATAAACACATAATGTATGATTTCATTAATTGATTGAAACTGATGTCCTCTCTTTGAAGATCCGTAAGTCACATGGAATTAGACCTTTGCAATGTTGAAGAATGGCTCAGGATTTCACATTTTGACATTTGGTCTTAATTTTCCATTTACTGCGTGTGAAATAGAAAAGGGTATTAAATTATCCTTCGGGAATAAACCGTTATGGCATTCAGAAATGTCTGCAAAATACTAACTTGTAATGTTAACATCAAAACTGTGATACTAACTACTGACACCAGAAATATCTCTTGAAATAATTATATCCAACCACATTGTATCGAAAAAAATTTATTTGTCTCTTTTTGATGCTGCAGTATTCACCGTCTAATTATTTATCAACTGTACTTAACAAAACATGACATGTGAAGAAATATGGCATATGAGGAAAATGCATGAGGAAAAAATGTTTTTAGTTTAATCAACAAAATTCCAATATCTAACCGTGTAAAAGTTTGCTCATAAGTAACTATATTATTTCCAAATGAAGAAGCGTAAAGGAAACTTTGTAATTATTTGAAGTTGAGATGACGAATCTCCATGTTTCAGGGAGTTTGAAAGACACATTGCTGGCATTATATCTATCTGTTTATCAACGTAATGACTCAGATACACTTTATAGTGACCGGAAGAAATTTAGCATATAGAATAATAACATTCTATTTATATTGCTGTAAATTTTGAACTGAATATACTCACAAGTCTGGTGGCTGACTATCTGATTGATTATAACATAACTCGGTAGATATTTAAACCAAACAACTCAGTAGATAAAACTTAGTGAACAAAACTAAAGTTTAAGTATGTATTTTTATAAAAATTTCAAAAAAAATTGAGAACTAATTAAACGTGTGCTGTTCTGTGTCGTCGAATGTATATAAATTTAAAAAATAACTTATAAATAGAATAATTTTTAACAATGAAATTCAATATTTATCTTATAACTGCATTTATAAGTAGGCATCGAATTTGGTCGCAGTCATTCTGTAAAAAGGTGCTAAAACTGCATATTTTTACTGTAAATTCGATGAAAATGTTAAATTCAAGTCAAAGATCTATATTTTATACCATTTTTTCTAGCATCCTATAAGTTATTTCTGACCTTACCCAGTTTTCAAAATTGTCTGGGGGAGATAGGCTGTATCAATTTAATTAGAGCTTATATTAGAAAGATTCGGAGAAATCGTCTTCATTAGATTTAACTGTTAGATAACAGATAATCTAATGTAGGGGAAGTTGAAGGGCCTTAAAATCTTGTGTAATTGAAATTTTCGATGACGTTTTAAGTATTAAATAAATAAAAATGTTAATAACTCACCTTGTGCAGTTTGAAAGAAAAACTTTGATAAATAAGGTTTAAAGTATTGCATTCCTATTCTATTTCCTTACTTCGAAAAGATAGTTTCTTTCTGGTCGTAAAAAGCAACAGGATTTATTTCCACTTTTTAAAATTTAATTTAAAATTGTTACGAAAAGTAAAGTTACTAACCTGAAGCTCCTACAATAAAGTTTATTTTAAAAAATTCAAATTGAGATAAATATTTAACAATGGATAACTGATGCTTTATTTGAAACATTTAGTCCCTCTATTTATAAGGATCGTGTTTGCCTGGTAGTACACTTTCGGTTTCAGCTTCGGAAGGTTTATAGTGTCGAGACCCGATTACACTGAAGTATCAACATGTAAATTTGTCCAGCATAAGCTAAATCCAAATACGTCAACAATCTGATGTGATGTGGAAATTTAAGGTGCATGTGTGTAGGGGGAGGTCCAGCTCAAATATCTCCCTCATCATCTAAACGTGGATCAAGATTACTAGATTTGTCCCAAAACAGTCCCAGCGTTTTTTCAAAACTGGAAGTCGTGACATTCCATTAATTTCTTAACCATTTCCATTTATCCCTTGAGGAATTCCTTCCAAACAACAGACGTTGCTTAAATGCACGCTTTTCATACAGCATTGTTTTTATCATTCAAATTAATTAAAGTACCAAAAGTATTTATTCACTAAAAAGTGACCATATTGTATGTGTAAAAAAGCTGAGAAACGGATTTCTTCAGCTTTATAACTTTTTATCTGAACTATTTACTTATTTACGAATATGAAAGAAAGCAATCCTTGTATTCACACATCTTATATGGGACATCCATAATTTTTTCTGCAAGTCATACTGGAATTTGCAATGTAATTTTTTTATGAGTGTGTTCAAAAGTATTGCCTGCGATTACTCGAAATTTTCAGATGGTTCTAGCATTATTGAGGTGTTTTTATACTATAAATCGATTTCAGATAAATTTTTGCCAATACTAATTTTTAGAATTTTTTACTATCTTTCTATTTACTACTATACTAATTTTCATATTTGCTTTTAAAGAAATTTAGCTTTTAACAAACAATTAGAAAATAAGATTCTCTTGTAAAATTAGCATTTATGTGACATTTTATCCGTAGTTAGAAATCGCTCAATTAGCAATTGATTGTTTACGAAATGCTCCAATTAGTCTATCTTTATTGACAAAATTAAATATGTTAAATGATAATGGCTGCTAAATTCATAGCTGCATCAATGTATCAATGTTACCTAAAGTGTGAATCACAAAATAAGGGTAATCTCAGAAGAGGTAACAAACTTTCACAGTTGTCTGTAGAGGCAGCAAGGCTCAATATTTTCTGTAAGAAGCTTATAATGGTTTGTAGAAGTACCATGTCCAGTTTCTTCACTTTACAGGATAAAAGAAATTTGGATATCTTATTATATGTGCGTAGTAATTATTTTATATTATTTTCATTTTAATAATTTCATTTTAATTTATAATGCAGTCTTTGTTGAATGTTTCAAGATTTCATAAAATGTAATTTTCAATTAATATTTTTTATAAAACATATTTAAATTTTCTCTATTCCGATGAAAGCCATAGTACTCGATACACGACAATATGGTATGATAAAATGTTGAGTTAAACCAAAAAGATATCGATACTTGAAATGTTCATATTTTCTGAACTTCAGCCAGGATTGAAATAACGACTGTATAAAAAAACTAATAAACTTGCATAATTTAACTCACACACTTAAATACTGACTTATAAGTGAATTAATTTAGATTAATGTTACATGAATAATATTTGTGAATTGTATTTACAGGCTATCTTCTTAGATTGGTGTTAAAAACTTAATTTGAACCTTAATATTAAGCCTTCGCCGGTAATAAACTAGCAAAACATATTCCAAAACATTCAGTTTCAACTGCAAATTAAAATTTCTGTTGGAATAACTAAAAGACTTATTTTGCAATTTCTATCCTGTTTAGATTTCACATATTTCTGGATTACACATACTATTTTGAATTATCTTGTCTGTACAGAGAGTAATTATGGCAGATTCAGAGAAAACCATATGTCTAGAAAGTTATAAAAATATGAAAGCCATTGGCAATTCAACACCTAATGTCATAGTGAATGGAGTATCAAATGAGTGTATACTATATTTTTAGAGGAATAAAGATCTACATATATCGCAACACAAAAAAAAATTAATACATCGAAGTGGGGTATGATGTACTAAAGCAGAGATACCGAGAACGATTACAATAAATTCCACTTCAAGCATCATTCATTTGAACCTCAAAATTTTTAAGTTCCACTCATAAAAGGGCGTTTTCGGATATGTGTACCTGTAAAGGGCATTGATAATTCACCATACAATGTGATATAACCTTTCCTACCATCTATAACACTCCCTACTAAAAAAAAGATAGCGAGAAGATAAAGATACCCGATCGCCGTAACTGGTGGAAATGCCAGTGGATATTATAAAGCGGAGGGATTGATTATAAGTATCACATGGTAAAAATTGGAAGAAAGAATTCTTCAAAATCTTAGTTAAATCTTTAAAATTCAGTTAAATAAATATTTTATTAAAATGTAATATGAGCTACTGAAAAATAAATAAAAGACTAGAAAATACAAGATATTTTATTCAAAATCGGAAAGATAGTCGGCTTATCTTGGACTTCTTGCTACTTTGTTGGAGATATTTTGCAAATCCTTGCAAAGAAACATGCGGACTTGTACCATTCCTCAGCGTTTCGCTTCGAATCGGTAGCTATCATCGGCTGATAATTTATTCATCCTTCGCCATGATTCAAAGAAAGCGGGCAAGATAAACGACGTGCCGACTGAAGATGAAGACATTCTGCTAAGAAATGAATGGGGGAGATGTCTGAAGAGGAAAACGCCCTGCCTCGAGATTAATCGAGAGAACATACGCTCTTGTATGCACGGAATGTTGTGAAGGAAGAAAGAAATAAAAACCTCGTCACGTTTCTCTACTTTTTCTAATTGTTTTTCTTCGGATGGCACCGACGTTTTATCTTCGGCCTTCACTAAAATAAGAGGGTGTAAGAACTAATATATAATGCATAATTGCTACCTTTTCTCTGCCTCTGAGTTCCATTTCTTTATGTGGTGATAAAGGATACATTGTCCTCTCCTATTGCTAGCTACTGATAGTAAATCTATTATTAATTACCAAATAAAGCTAAAAATGAAAGTAGTGGTTTTGAAAAAAAGCTTTTTTTAAACTATATAGAAATATTCTTCTTAAATAACCTGACAATGAATTTTATTTCTTGAAAATAGAATTGTTGAAAGATGAACGAGATTTTTTTTTGTTTCAGCAGAATTAATATTTAATTTTAAAAACTTCCATTTATTTATAAATTATAAAATTTCCCTTTGTGTAAATAATACAATTTATGAGAGACTACTTGATTCTAAACTACAGAATTTTTATTTTTTAAAATTTGTAGGTAATGATATTTTAAATATTTCATTCAAGTTATTAAAGAAATGTAGAAAAAAGTAAGCCTTTATTCTTAATGTTAAATTTATTTAAAACAACATAAATGATAATGCAAAGCATTGGGTTAAATTTTTCGGCAGGTTCAATTTAAGACAATTCGAAAATATGTTATTAGAATGGTTTAAATCTCTGGATTTTTTTTGATTGGCCATCCAATTTAACTTTTAATGAGGTCTAAAATTGAGTGTGGCAAAATTTTCAGTTTTCCTATAACATTCTTGCGGTTGGAAAAATGAATAATTCAATTTAAAAGTATAATTATGTCATCATAGGGATGAATTTTTGCAGTAAATGCTTGTTGGTACTGAAATTATTAGAAACCAGAAATTTGAAACTTGTTTCACGCAATTAGTACCGACTTCCTCTCAACTTAAGCAAATCAGCTCTGAAATGCAAAAATATGTTATTAGGATGGTTTAAATCTCGAGATATTCGCAGATTGGCCACCCAATTTAATGAAGTCTGCTTGAAAAACTCTGATCATTTATTATTCTTTTCAACTTTTACATTCTCATAACTTCAATCAATAAAAAATTAAAAGGGGAAATGAACTTAGGGAGATAAAGTTTTTCCCCCTAAACGACAATGAAATTAACTTCTTCATGTAAAACTTGATTTCCAATGGTTTTTGGGGGGATGTATGGGGCAGAAGTGAAAATTTTCGTTTCACAGACTCTAAATTAGCTAAAAAACTATTGTTTTATGAAATTTGAGATAATTAAAATTAAATCACTTTCTATATTTCTTTTATTTGGCCTTTTTTTAGTAACTTTCAGTTTTGATGCAGTTATGGGGCATCTAATTTCTTTTTTTAAAAAATAATTAACTAAAAGGGACGAGGAAATAATATTTAGGTAAACTGTTCACTAGATATAATTTTTAAATTCTCAAAGTATTAATTTAAGTTTTGTTGTTTGCATTTCTTTGAAGATACTCCATTATTTATTTTTTCTAATTAAAATATTGCATTCATTTTATTAACCTTAACGAAAATATACATATCTTTAGACTCCAGATCACACAAAGAATTATTTTTTGTTCTAAGGAAAATTGTAACACTTAAGAAGTATTAATGCAACCAAATTATCAAATCAGTGAGAATGGTTTCCTCAGAACTTTTTCACATACATTCTGATAAAAATTGTATCCTCCCTTCCTGCAAAACATTTTGGTCCTTGGAAAGGTAGAGAAGAGCTTACATGGATCAGTTTGACAGACGGACTTTGTCGTAATAGAGTTAATTCAAAATCTGATCGAAACCTTCAAATTTGCAGTGAAATCGTAAACCAAATTTCTACCTTCTAACTGAAAATAGCTTTTAGTTATATTTGTCACAGATATACAAACATTTTCGAAAAATACTCATTTTTCGAACTCATGTAGGTCTAAAATGGGGAGATTCACCAAAATGTCACTTTCTGATTTATTGACGATTACACTCATTTCTCTATACTGATAATTAAAATATAAATATCTGCCAATGTAGGTTTAAATGAGAACTTTCTTTTCTGTTTTGTATAATGTGTTTTATAATAATCTGCCAGATTCAAACCATTGCAAATATTTTGAATACTTTCTTAGTTTATTCGATTCTTATAACTTATTATTTTAATATCCATTAAAAAAATTTGTGTCATTAAAAATAAAAACTAATATGTATTTTAATCTTTTCATGAAGGAAATGAGTAATAAAACGAAATTCCAGACTAATTAGTTACCATGGGATATGAAATGAACTTTGACTATCTTGATTCATTTTTTTTAGGGAACTAAAGAATAATCTTTAATGTTTTCTTATCTTTTTTTCTAAAATTACTTAATCACTATTCTACAAACATAATTTATCAAAAAATTATAACAGCATATAAGGACTAAATTACAATAAAGTTAATTAAATACATGATTTATAAAGCTACACTAATTTGAAATAACTTGGTGTAATGCTGTGATAAATTCGAAGAAGCTTTTAAGGCATCTTCATAAGGAGTTTTATGAATTAATTTCAAATATAGCTCTCAAATATTTGCATTTGTAATCAATAAGAATCTATCTTGGGTTAAATTAAAGGGCTCCTCAGGCAACATAGTATTATATATGTCAACCATTAAATAGTTATCTAAGAAATGATCGTAATATATCTTTCTATATTATATTAATAAAAATTTATTAGATCAGAACGAAGTTCAAATACTTTTTCCATAATCATTGTTTTTACATTAGTTTGGCAATTGAAATTTTCTATAAGTGATATCTAATACCTTAATGACTCTTAACATTATTTGAAATCAATCTATTTTAATAACCATAACAGTTTAAGGTCTCATTAAACTGAGATATATTTAAAAGATAATAGAATTTTATAGTTAAAATTACAATAACAATTAAGATTCCTTATTCTAATAAAAAACTAACATATATAAAATAACCGTAAATATCCCTATTATTGTTATTCGTAAACAATGCTGAAACCATAGAATTTGTAAGCAAATAATGGAATAATTTAATGTTTTAATTTCAGGAGATATTAATTATTTTATCAACTATAGAACGATATTAATTGATCTCATTTTAACATTTATTTGTTAATAGTAAACGTTTTAATTTAATTAAAGTATATTGATATCAATATGTTACCTTTTTTGTCACCATCTTAGTTATTTTTACTTCTTTTTGAGTTATTAGTTTGTTTAAAAAATTTCTTATTTGGTAAGATGTTTTTCGAGCATGATAATTAATTCAATTACTAATCAAGTGTTGAATTTTAGAGAATGCATACATAAAACTGAAATGAAATGTTCTTGAATTTGTCAGTCATTCTGGTTTATAAAGAACTTTAAATTGATTTCCTCAAAGAAGTTTATTATTCTTGAAAGCATGGATAACATAATTTATTTTTATTTATTATCTATTTTTCAAAGAACTGTTAATGTACGAATAACTAGCATTATGGAATGTCATAATAGTGACAACAGTTTTAATAAAACTGATTTATCAAATTGTGGATGACGATTTTGATTCAGTGCAGATTATTTAAATTCGATTTTAATTTTTTAATTTTAGATTTTTAAGAAATTCCAAAGTATAAAATAATATTAGCAGCACTAGAGCACAAAATAGTTCGTGCAAATTCCTGATTTTTTTTAATGTGTTGATTGAATTATTGTTACGAAATACATAGGATAAGGCATGTTTCAAGCCGAACCCTAGTTTCAGTATTTGCGAGATACTATAGTTCTTTCGGATGGAAGAAGAAAGAATACAATATATCATGCTCGATAATTTTATTACAACAAGGACAAAAATCTCAACTATCACAGTTTACATAATAGGTTTTTATGCAAGACCACCAGTTGTGTATTGTCCCTTAAGGACATAGAGTCAGCCACTTATTTTAACCAAGAAACAGGAAGCCATTGCTAGACCAGTCAGATATGGGCTTTTGTTCACTTCGCAGATGAGTCCAGTTTCACACAAGAAAATGTTACAAATCGTCAGAGGATCTGGTGGTAACCAAGCAAATATTTTTGGAAGGTACAGCTGCAGAGGTTGTGAAATAATGGTTTAAAGAGGAATTTTTCTGGATGGGCACTGGCTTACATGTAATATGTGGAGGGACTGTTGGTAATTATCTTCTGATGAAAAAAATGTACGAGCACATTGATCTCAACTTATTGAAGATTATTTAGACTATCATATGAAGCGAATGGAGTGGCCAGTTTGTTTCCAAATACTGAATCTGAACAAAGTATTTTTGAAACCACTTTGGGAAGCAAGTTTCTGCGTTAAATCCTTATCTAAGATAATTATATGATTCGGAAAAATAACTACTCAGTGTCTGGTTTTCGTTTTCCATTTGGATATCCTACAACTTAATTCTCTATTTCAAGGTGGATGTATTTATTATTGAAATCCAATTTTTAAAAGTTTCCATAAACATTTACCCGCATTAAAGTGTGACGCACTGTTTACTTCAAGCATGGAGCTATCTGATAAAAAAGGTTTTTTGTAAATCTTGTTTTGAGCTTAAGAAAATTTCTATGACAGATTTTTAAAAATTGCTTAACTCACGTTTTCTACAAATCTCTTTTTTTTCTATATTCATTCATTCTAAAATTAGATAAAAATGGTAGTTTGGAGGCTAGAGTTGTTCACTACAGAAAAAAGTGAATATTATGAAATAAAAGCGGAAGTGAAATTTCTTTTACCGAGATAATGATCTGTGAAAGCACGCAATTGAATGTTTTGATGGATCGGATACTTATTGCCATAATATACGGAATAAAATAAATTCGTAATGTACGGAAAAAAATAAATTCATTTCGTATCTTGCAAGAAGAGAATTGAATCCCTTTGGGGATAGCATTGTGGTCTTAACAGAAAAAAATAATTCAGATGTATATATTATGAGTGAAGATTATGGACAATGCAGAGAATATGCAAATATAAGAGAATACACAATTATGTGATGTACAACTAAATTGCTTTTAGAATAACAATTTTAATAGATTTTGTATCATTACAGTTTTATACTGTTCTTAAAAATTAAGATTCAATTCTGTTAAATAAAATTAAATATATATAACTGTTATTTTCAAATTTGCTAATTGTTAAATGGGAAATTTCCTTTTTTAAAGGTTTTATTTTGAAATATAATGCACGAATATTTGATAAGCCAGAAACTTTCCGGCAATGTAAACATATTTGAATGTCAAATGTTCGGGTATCGGGACGTGTAGATATAAATCATATTACTGTCTCTTCAATCCGCTCGAAGGCACACTGATAAATAATACTGAATGACTGGACCACCGCAACAGCAACACTGGTGATAACTGGGGCTTAGTCCTTAGGACCATCACCGACTACAGTACAACCCTTCCCTAAGGAAATGCTTCCTGTCATCGATGGGAGGAACCAGACCCATACCTTTTCGTGTACCATAAAAGGAAGGTGAGATCCAACTACCATGCCGAAAGCATCTTCTTTTGAGCTGGCTCCCTGAGGAGGAGACATTCATTCAGAAGAAATGTTTTGTAAATTATACATAAAAAAATGTGATTTCAATACAAAATATTTCCAAGGAAGAATTGAAATACGTTTTGTCACAATCATTAAAAATGTAATCTAACTTCAGGCTGTTTTTTTGTTATGATGTATTGCCATGAGGGTTTTCCTTTGGTGAGATGGCTGAATTTAAATTAAAAGTAGCGTAGGACATTTGTCTAGGGTGATCATAATTCCCAAATCATTGAAAAATATCAATTAACCGAATAATGATTTTTAGAGAATTAACAATCTCTTAGAGCCCTTAAAGTCTCAAAGAAAATTTATCTCTTTTTTAAATTCAATAAATAATTTGGAAAATACAGCAATTTAATTATATTAATTATTATTTAAATCAGTTAAACTACATTATTTGAGAATAATTTTCTTTTTAATGTGTACAATGCAATTATAATTTCATGTCTAGACATAGGATATTTAAATACTCATGATAAATTGCCGTCTCCGCTCTGCTAATGGAGCTAATAAAATATTTAAAAGGTTTTTTTACTTATAAATTAAGATTTGCAAATCATATTTTGTTTATTTTTATAGTAATTAGGAATAATCTTTCGGTGAAAAAAGGTCTAGAAACTCCAGATTATTTTGTGTGTTTTTATAAATTCATTTCCATTATTTTAACGGCATTTCTTATCTGAGAATAATTTATTCAAAAAAGATGCATTAGATTTGTGAGTTTGATTGTGTATAAAGATTATCTTTTTTAAAAAGGTGTTTCTGATTTTATTTACCCTTATTGCTGGCAAAATGTATCATCGTTTGTTGCAATGTATTATAATTAGTTTAAAGCGTTGAAAAAAAAGAGGACATATAATTATTTAAGAAGATTAACTTATTTTGATCCTCCAAATTTCAAATATGAATAATTTTTATGACTGATTGGTTTTTATTGGTTTTATTAATCATTGAAGATTTTTTTGTTATTGTTTTTTTCAAGAAATTAAATTTAATATAGATTTCCTTTATAATAAAGGAACTGTTTTTGAAAACTAGAAAAACTGCATATGTATGTTTATATAATCAGCATTTCAAAATATGAGCATTTTGGAATGACGATTTTTTATATCCCCAAATTAATTGCTAATTCTAAAACAGTGATAGTTTAAAAAGGATACTTAATATAAAAAATTATGACGCATCGTTTCTTTAGATAACAATGCATATTCTTTTGTAACGAAATATATGAAGCATGTTTCAAAAGGAATGCAAGATTTAAAAGCCAATTCTTGCTTTCTCATTCTTATTTGCTTTTTTTATTTTCTCGTACATGAAATAAAGAGAAAAACATTGCAATAATCAAAAAATTTGAAATTGAAACTTTAATATCACATATCCAGACCTTCCTTATTCTTAAAAATACATTTTTCCGGTTATATATGTCTGTGAACATGATAATTCAAAAACTCTCAGCTACATTGCAGAAAATCGGTATATAAAAACGAGATTAAATTTTTAGATTTATATCAAATTTTGAACGGAATTCTTTGATGGGAATTCTGTCCGCTTGGTTATTCGGAGCGAGTGAACTCAATGACTGCAAAACTCTGTGTTGGGTAAATATAATTTGATACAAGTTTAATATCTGAAATATGTATACTTATCAAATTGCGAATCAAATACATCAAATTCCGATTGTTTGTAGGTGTATACTTTCACATGTGTATGTATATAAGTGCAGAAACCCATAAGCATATTGGTTTAAATTAATGAAATTCAGTATTTTATATTGTAATTACAATTTGAATTTCGCTTTAAATTTAGTGTCAATTGACCAGCAAAATGCATCTGAAAATCACATCCTTGTGACAGAGTTCTATACTTCTTAACTATCTTTCATCAACACCATGCTGGGTATTCGAGGCCTTCCTGAAGATCCAAAGGAGGGTAATGAAGGAGGGTAAGATATTTATTAGAAACTATGAGATAAAGTTTCGAGGAGACTACTTCCAATTATTTCTACAAAAGCTCACTGCTTGATGTATATCAAGTTGACGATGAATTAACTATATCCGTATATCGCTTATCTACGGATTCCATAATTTTCCACCTTCCACACTTTTGCGCATGCATTTGAAAAGGTTTAATTCGTCAAAATAGGGGTGTGAGGAGAGATAATAGAACGAGATATTTACATTTAACAATTCGAATAACTCGCAGAATGAATCAAAATAAAAAAATTCGGTCAGAAGTGATGCGATATTCATATGTATGTAAAAAAATAATGAAAATGCATCTAATAGGACGAACATCAATGTCAAAGAATAAGGAAGAATTTCAAAAATGCACTCATCCATCCGCGCCTCACCCCTTAGTGAGATAGAACCGTCGAAAAGTGGTCGTTTCAGGATACTGAAATGATCAGTATTTATTAACATGCCAACAGAAATTGAAGGTAGCTATTCCCTATCTGAAATAATTAATTTCCCAATTTTTTATTATGAAATATCGGGTATACAAAAATAGCATTCATAGTATTTTACTAAAAATATAGAGCTGACTATTTATCATTCACTTAGATAAAGAAACAAATAACGAGTATTAAGCATGTATACACTTTATTTCGCCATAAAAATCGATTTCCACCCATACAAATTTTCTTAATACGCATGATTTTTACGGTAAACGATTCCAATTAAGATTTTAAAAAATATTAAAATGAATTGTTTTTCGCAATAATAATAATAATTTCAGCAATTATTTTATTCAGATGAATTGTTATTATTAACATTAATAAGAGAAGAAAATGTAAAACAGTTGCAAATATTCGGCAAATAATGATTAGCATGCTCGTTGCGCCAAAGTTCATTAACAATCAAATAAATACATTTGTAATAAATTTTCTAAGGAAATATTTTTTAGCTATTTTAAAGAAATTACACAAAACCCAATGTTTAGAAATACCAAATTTGTAATTATCTTTACAACAAAATAGTTTTGCATACAAGAGTTGAAAAAATTGAAAAATAATACTCTAGTATGTTTATATTGTTTGATCATAATATTCTTATTTATAGCTTCTGAAAACTTTTTTCTGAGGTATTCATAAATTATTACAATCCATTATTTTATTTCCTTTAAGATTTAAACCTTTAGTTTCGAAAGACGACTCTCACTCCCCACCCAATTTAATGCCACTACTCGATAGGTGACTCTCGGTCACCATTTTGTTTGCGGATTTGGTGAATTTATTTTTTAAATTTAGCATTTATTTGAAATATTACGCGCAGGTATAAATATTAATAAAGTATGTGAATATAAAAGTTTCATATGCTAAATTATGAGTGTAATCATTTTAAGTTAAAAGCCTGAAAATGAAAGCGCTAAAAACGTCTCGAGTTGCTGGTTCATCTGCACAAGAGCCTCGAAGGGTGAGATCGGAAACGATCTAGCCCCGACATTGGTCATGTCCCACTGAGGAGAGATCGGCCCGAGTTATTTTCGTATAATTTGCCGACGTGTAATGTCAGGGGTAACTTCATATCACGCATTTTACAATGTGTATTACCAATGGGTGATCCAATACCAAAAAATTCCCATTTTTTTAACAATGGGTGACACAGTATCAAAAATTTCTCCATCTATTTTAGCAATGAGTGACCTAATACCAATAATTTCTCCATGTATTTTAACAATGGGCGGCCCAATACCAATCATTTCCCCCATGTATTTTAGAAATGGATGACCCAATAAAAATCAGTTCTCCATGCATTTTAACAATGGGCTACCAAATACCAATCATTAGGCGATTTATTTCTGAACTCTTGCAGGCATTAAATTTAAATGTTAATTTAATGGTTATTCAGTTTTTTCAAACTCTATAAAATAGTGTCCTAATATTTAAAACTATCATAGTTTCATAATCTTCTCAAACGACTGAATATATAAGACATTTTCAGTAGTTTACTTTTCTTTTTTATGAAGGAATTATTTGTTTGTTACTTATTTTGATAAATTTAACATTCCATTGCGCACTTGCTTTAGATAGAATAATTTTTTTTTCTTTTAACTTTTTTCAACTTTTTAACTATTATTATAGCATATGTTTACCACAATCTTACCCTATACAAATTTTAATGACTATTTTTTTACTAATCTTTAAGAAAAACAAACAAATATTAAATTTACCTGAAATAATTTTAAATTTTATCACCTACACATCTATCTATATATAAGATTTATACATAGATAGATGTCCTGTTTGTTACATTCCTATTAATTACATCAAATAATATGTCCTATAATATTTCCTATTAATTACATTTTTTAATGAATGGGACGAGATGTGAACGTAATGATAGTTTCAGTTGTAAAATTAATCAGTATAATTTTACTGACATATATAAAATATATCTACTTTTAAATTTATAATATTGTCGCGAAAAGGAAGATCAGTATATAGTATGGCTGAGATGTAAAGCATGAGCTTGTGAACCACAAAGTCAGGTATTCGAAACCCAGCCAAGAGGCGTTACATTAAAAATCGGACTTTAATTTAAATTTATAATAATTATTCATTTATTAATATTTTAAAAGCTTCTAGATTTTTTTACGAATTTTTTTATAATTTCTGAGTAATCTGTAGAGGCATAAATTCGGAGTTCCACAAGCAGTGAAAACATTTTTTCGCCTGTATATTGTGAATTGCTTCAAACTAATGAACTTGATATAGTATCACTCTGCGACTGGCTATTGTTTGACTTGCTTATAGGTTCGGAGCATTGCTCTCCTCTTCAAGGACTGCTGTCTCGGCAGTTCAATTTCAATATATTAGCTGATGTACACTTCCGATTGATGTAATTAACTTTTTTATCCTGCGTTGGGCGACTTTCCCACTTTCAAAAATGACATCATTTTTAATATTGGCAATAGCTACATATCGGTTCAAACCTTCTCATTGCTCTTGATTTGAACCTCTTCGTAGCAACGGATTATACATCTGAACTTGATTCCTCTTCTTGAAATGTAGGATGTCCCATGGAACCAAATATCGTACTGCAACGGAATTCTCCAGAACGAATTCTTGTCAGATTGATAGGTTGGTCGCTTTGAATTTCCTCCATCAAACCAACCGGGTGTCAGAATTGTCCAATACTACCTTTCGGAATCAATTTGAAAGCTAGGAATTAAACTTCATTGCCATAGCTTTCATGGGAATACGTATGCCTATTCAAAGCTCGTTCTCGGTACTCGAGAAGTTTTCACAGCTTACAACATATGATCTTCTGAGAGCACCTCCATCTTTGTTGGAAGGATTCCTCTACGAGGACGTATCTTCTCTGGATACACAGGAGACTCCTCGGTTCCTTTTTGCATGAAACTACAATGCGTATCAGCAGGAAGGTCGAATTCTTGAGAAAAGTTGAGGTCGCGGCCACAAGGATCAGCGATTCCTACCACGAAGTCTTCTTGCATATCACTATGCAAAAAGATAACAAGAGTCTTGCAGAGAGGTTGTTCCTTCAACTGAAACGAATTAATTCCGAAAAGGGTCGCATCAATTCCTGCATCCATAGGCATCGAGTATGGGTCAACACTATCAGACCCGTCCAAAGAGAGTTCATTTTCTCCATCAACAAGCACCTGTTCTGTTTCTACTTCACGGTATTCATTCAAAGAAGACTGTTTCAGCTCTGCGATTATTTTGCATTCTGCCTGTACGTGCATCTCCCTAATAAACATTGGTTCATACTCAGACTGAATAAACTCCTTTTTAGTAATACCGGTTTCCATTCTATCTTCGGCCTTTTCTTCCACTTCGCTCTCGCCTTTCCTTCCATTTATTCTGTGATATCTTGGGCGTCTTTGATTTTATTACATTTACCTCCTAAATTTCCTTCCCAAGACAAAATTTCTTTCTTTAATTATCTTTTCATCGCTTCATAATCTTCTTCTATTACTTGCAAGATTTCCTCCATGACATGACACGGCCGGCTTTCATTTCTTGCAAAAGATTCTCTAATCTGGCTTCCATTGCTCTCGTCAGCACCATACACTGTGAACCATGATCTCTCTTCTGACACCAAATTGTTACGAATTTCTTACCTGTCAGATTTGTTTATATGTAATGAGGTGTATGGTGTAAAACATAAACAACAGTGACCCAGTACTTCAGTAGAAAAAGAAAAAGACGGCGTTTATTTTCAGGACGAAGACAGGATAGCACAAACACTACAAATATATACAATGAACACGAAAGCACAGGACCGAAGACAGTATCCCACAATAACAAGAGTATTCCACAAATTGAAATTCGTAGTGACAACGTCCACAGCACACACAGCGGCCAGACAGGATTCAGCACCTCAGAGCTGTGTTCTATAGTCTCACCAGATGGCTGAAACTTCTGCTGTCTCTTTTCACTTTTGCTGCCGATTCACTACTTTAATTCAATCTACTTCTCAGTTCAGAGCTGCTTCATTCAGGACGACGAAACAACGGGATAAGGCACACAGCAGTTAGCACTCCTTCATTGCTTCGGTATTTCCCAGCGACTCATCCATTCAAGACTCAGCGACCAATAAAAGATCTCTCAGTTCAGGTCAACTCGATCGTCCACCGCAAACTTTGATTGACTGCCTTTTATAGCTTTCGGGATGCTTGGCAAAGCTTTTGGACCAATCAGAAACATTCTTGACGTATCTAGGTTCCTAATTGACGTATCGGGAAAATTCTCGATATTTTGGATATTATCCATTTTGTCTTCAAATTTGACAAATGATCATTGTTTGTTGCCAAGCTCTGGAATCTCTGATGCGATACCAAGGTACCGTCCAATACATATGACTGTAAATTATTCTTAATATGACATTATTTATGTGGGGAAGGAAAATTACAGGTCCGTAACAGTATATTAGTTTGAAAATGCTTGTTGTTTCTATAAT
The DNA here is from genome assembly GCA_026543055.1 of Argiope trifasciata. Classification (NCBI taxonomy): domain Eukaryota; kingdom Metazoa; phylum Arthropoda; class Arachnida; order Araneae; family Araneidae; genus Argiope; species Argiope trifasciata. Next base: position 461,793 of record JAPMOQ010015927.1, read on the forward strand.
ACTGATTTTAAGTACTCGGTATGACGAAGAGTTTAATTTTATGCAGGACTTTGAGTTGTATTTTATACAATATTTTTGGTAAATTGAATGCATTTAATCTCGGTTCATGTAATATCTCTTAAGCATAAATTTTATACATATTTTTTTCCCTATCTCGTACAAGAGGGTTAAAATAAGAGATAGTGTAATCGTCAAAAATATCAAATCTATAAATTTCACTAATTAACATATTTTAGATCTCTTAGAATTCTAACAATTTACTTGTGAAAAACATCCCTCCATACATCTGTCTGTCTATGATAAAGATTACTCAATCTGTTTAAGCTAAATGAACGAGATGAGTTTTTGCGTCAGATTTGTAGTTTATTGTTAAATTATGTCTATATACTTTAGCTGTACAAATATAAAATAATCCGATATATATAAAATGAAGATAGCTGGATGAATAAAATTCAGTACCAGTATTTATCGTCTACTGTGTAAATACTTAACAAATTTTGAGACCAATCTTCCAAAAGTTAGATAGTCAATCAGTCTGTACTTTTAGAAATATGAAAATGCAGTAATTTAAAATGTCTAAATGAAATGACTTAAGTATATCAAATTTAATATGTTCTTATACGGTTATAAATGTAGTCGTTCTTTATTGAATTCTGTTTTAAACGGTTAATGAAAACGCATATAAACATTTCAATTTTAATATACGATTAAAATAAGCAATCATTAGTAGCCAAAAAAATACCAAAGATTACAGTAGAGTATGCAAAGATTAATATTTCATAAATATTGCTATACAAGGTGTTCTTTGTCTTATCCAAGGTCTACAAGTTTTTGCTAGGTATGAGAACCTTTATTAGATTGTGCAAGAAAGTTTTGTGGATATCACTCCTAAAATTATGCTTTTTTGTCTGCAAATGTGATAATTCAGAATCACTTTGATTTAATCGAAATAAATCTATTGCCTGACTGTTACACCAAGTAAGTAAACTTCTTTCAAGTTTTATTAAAATTTATTCAGTAGAAGCTTCAGATGTCGTCCTGTTCATTTGACCGCTGTTAAAAATTATGAGATCCGTCCCAAAATAGACCTAATGCTGCTTTAAAAACCGTTTATCTAACTAAACTAAACTCAGTAAAAGTTTGTTTGTCCGGGGGTCCGAATACAATTTAAGGTGATAATTCCAAAACGTATATAAATTTTTGAGATTGAATAATTCCAGAAACTTTAAAAACCACTTTTTGCAGCTTATTGTATAGATTTTGTGTTAAAAATGAATTCAAATACAATTCACATAACTATTCATATTGATTTTCGACTCCTACCGAATATTTGCTTTTTCTATTTGCAGATAGATAAATGTCAACACAAAAAATTTCTTCTCCGTTAAATAACTGGGTCTGAAGGAAAATAAAAGAGAATTACTTCGTGAGTTGCATTTACAATACTTAGCCGGAAGCAAAACTGCGAGAATATTTCTTTTTATTAAGATAAGTCCCTTCGGATAATAATAATAATAAAAAAGCAAACTTGAATCGCGCAAACTTTAAATAAACGCCTCGACTCAAATAGCATCCTATACAGGGTTTGGTTCTGCGATGATTAAAAAAATAGAAAATCTCGATAAGTGAACTGAGAGTTTGAAGGAAAAAATATTTTATGGAATGTAAAAGTAAAGATTATTTTTTATGATGTTTATGAAACAGTCGTAAAAAATCTAACTAAATGTATTCAAGTTTTTATTATTTTATGATAAATTAGTTTTATACGCATTAGTTCGATTTGCATTTTATTTCAAGTGCTACTTCAGATGCATATAATTAACTGCACATATTTTCAAAGCGTCAAAGTTTTATTATCAAATACCTTGGTTTTTCTAATTGTTGGTCATCGGTATTTTGATTTTCGTAATTGTTGGTGATTGATATTTTGGTTTTAGTGATTGTTTTTCTGGTTGAAAAGTACAATATGGAAATAAAACTATGTTTTAAAGTATTATTTGAGATGAGAAAAGTGGCTCAAAGCAAAGACACAAAAATAATGAATAGGGAAAAAAGTAAAAGAAGCAATAATTAATGAAATGCTCGTGTTTTCCAGAAATTTTTGTTGATACATAATGAAATGAATAATGGTATCCTCAAAATTAAACACAGTTTAGGGCTCTGATTCATAATTTTGGATTTCAAGTGACCCTCTGACAGAAATCCTTAAGAACGTGGTCACTTTGATGACTAGATACATAAATTAGGGGAAATAATGCAGTTATCAAAGGGTTGCATCAACAAACGCTTGATAACAATTGTAGTTAGAAAACAGAACTATTCATCTTCAGTTTAGAAGAAATAGGATAGAAAATTTCAATGTTGCAAATCCGGAATAACGTAATTTTTCTTTACTCATAACGCGTAATCCTTATCATGCAAGTTTAAAAATCTTGGACTGGGAACTCTTTGAAAAATGGATAAGCCATCGATGAGGGAACTTGTTATCTCACACTCCATTTTTAAAAACTTTCTCCTAAACAAGATATAAAAAATAAACAATGCAATCCTCAAAATCCTCCACCTTATAATATTAACGTATCTCGTCGTTCTAGGTATCATTTTCAGTTCAAAAAATGCACTTTATGGATTTATGCCTATCTCTCTATAATGATCACTGAACAATGCTATGAAGTAATATACATAATTATATTGACTTCGAAACTGATGTTAAATTTTTAGGTTTCTTTTATGTTTTGAATGAAATTGATTCAGCGGAACTCTGTCCGATTGTCCGTGGATTGACCCGATCATTACAAAAGGTAAAAAAGTATGGGGATAAAATTGGATACATAAGATAAGCATTTAAAATGTAGATTCTTATGAAGTTTTGAACCAAATCTTTAAATTAATTGCCTATATGTTTGTCTATATTTTCGTCCGTATGTAAAAGCAATAACAAATGTGCAATGACTTAAGTAAATTGTATGGGATGTTTTGATTACAAATGTAGCTCTATATTCGATTTCAATCAGTAGGATTAAAAGTGTTCAAAATCTATACAGCGAATTGCATATGCAAAGTGACAAAATGACTTTCAAATACATGTGTAGTAATCCCATCACATGGATTAATTGCCTAACAGAATGCTAAACATCGAAGGATAGATTCAATAAAAGTAATAAATTCAAGTCAGGGTTATAATATATATATTTCGTAACTGTTTTTCATCATTGTCACACAAACCATTTGCAGTTTTATTCAAGGCTCACAGTTAATTTTAAAACATATTATTTGAGCTTACTAATTATAATATTGTCAGGAGAAATGCAGGAATTGCTATCAACAAGGATATTTTTTATCTGTCCACTTGAGACTTCTGTTACGAATATGGCTTGACAATAAATGAAATAGAAACCAAATATTTAGAAAAATGCAAAGAAAAAAATAATCTCGAATCCCTTGAAATAAATAAAATTCAAATATCTTGAAACTTTAACTAATGAAAACGTTGAAATATTTCAGAATTAAATAGCGGGTGAAATAAATAATAGCAAACATGTGTTTTTAGATGCTAAAAGGAGTTCTTAAAATATCTGAACGGTGTAACAGAAATCTATAATTATAAGATCTTCCTATCTTATTTTGTATGACTTGAACTCTTATTTTGTATAATAGTCCTGACACTAATCAGGGCAATTGAAAATAAACTGAAATGAAAGTTTAAAAAAATTAATAGTCTGTATTCAAAAGCAGAGTAAAGAAAATACTTTACAACTTTGAACTATACAAAAGTCAAAAAGTCTCAAATCATTAAAATCCTTAAACTTTACGAGGAAATTCGGGCATTTGTGATGATTAAAGGATACTGTTTCATTAGTAAGTCTACAAGATGTCAGGTTAAGAAGCCGGCCTGTAAATGGCTTAAAAGCCCACAGCAAATCATGTCAGTACTGCTAATTTTAGTGGGGATGTCGGACTAGCTTGCTGTTAACAAGTAGATAGCTTGACGACATTGAAAAAGACTTCAACATACTGGGTGGCAGAAACTGGAAATTGATGGTATTGGATAGGCATCAATGCCGTAAAAAGACTGAGATGTTTATAATCTATCTCGAGGCTGTGGTGCCAAAGAAGAAATGATATTTCCTACTATATTTAATATTTTAGAATTTCTCTATTTAATTCAAAGAAAAGATGATAATTTAAAATATTCAATCTAGATGTTCAACAACTAAAGCAAAACACGCTATTAAATATTTGTAAAAAAAGGAAATGAATTTGATTACAAAAATGAAAAAAAATAATCATTCATCATCAATATTTTTGATTTTTTAAAAATTGAATAAAAACTATATTACAATTGATTTAATTCCATTCAAAAGATTATATATAATTTATGGTGATTTGAAACCTGTTTTTATATAATATAGCTTTGCAGATTTTTGTTTGAAAACAGCAAAATTAGTTTTTTAATTAAAATTCTTATCTAGATATAAAAAAGGTTTTTGGAAATACTCATTGTCAACCTTCAGAATAAAGAATGTTAAATTTGGTTTTTCTAATGCTCCAGATCCAATGGTCTATACTTCTTCTTGTATACAGCCGACCACCCCGTCAACACTGAACGTAGCAGTATCGACAAGAATTGTTGTGGTCGACTTCTGAATAGTATTTTCCAGCCTTACATTGACCGAGCAGTCAAACTATTATACCTTTCGGGATAGTAAATAGCTGTCTTTCTCCCCATCTGCACTCTCTCAAACAGTTGGAATGAAACTATCAATCTTTAACATTATATCCTTCAGGGTTTTGTGATTACCTGGTACCATCAGTACTGCACTTAAATATTTATTGACAATCTTCAGGTCCTTCCTTAATTCACTATCAATCTTTAACATCATATCCTTCAGGATTCTTTAAGATTACCTTGTACCATCAGTACTGTACTTAAATCATTATTGACAATCTTCAGGTTCTTCCTTATTTCTATGATCCGAAATACATTTCATTAAATAGTGGTAAACCGTATCAATTTCTATAAAAAAGCATTTATTTTATTTCGTTCTTCCAAATTTTCGGAAATATGCAGGAAATCTTCCATGTCCAGATATTATTTGGATTATAAGTGGATGGTATCTTCTTATTTTAATTTCCGGATTAGGAATGAAATCAAAAGTTACTCTTCCTTTTTTGGGACATATACTATCTGTCAAACCATTGTAGTTTTATTTTTTCTCTCAATTTCCCTTTTAAAACACCACTTGAGTTGGGGACAATAATATCAATATTACCTTTCTGTGTCACCAACTTCAAATAGTGATCCGCCTTTTCATTACCATGTATCCCAATACGGGCCTTAATCCAATTCAACTCTATCGACTTGTTAATTTTAGAACTTTTTATCTTTTCTTTTATCGTCCCTATTACCAATGGTCTATACTGAAGAATAACGCACACATACACGTTTGATTTTATTATTAATGGTGACAGAGAGGGAAGTACTGCAGTTCTAGTTGCATAGTTTTACTATTTCTTTCAACTCTGCTAATGTGCCTTTTGGATCTCAATCGATTTTCGCCAATAGGTCACTGATTTACCTTATGAATCCGCTTTAATGTAAAATACAAACTATCTTGGGTTTTTTTGGAGAAATGCTTTCTCCAAAAATGTATTATGTTGTATTAGTTCAGATGAAGAATTAAATTTCATAATGCCAGTTACTTGGAGATATTTAACAGCGTAATCAGATTGTAAAAATTAATATGTTGCCATCGAATTTCCGAAACGCAAAACCAAAGACATTTGACTACAATAGAATTGATTATATATAGAATATATACATTTACGATATTGCACACTAAAACTTATCTTCCACGATATGTGTACAATATAATAACATATCTTTTTCCTTTTTATATTACATGCTTATCCAACAAGAAATTCTCTCTTTTCGTTACTTCCCTAACACTGGTTAACCAAACCATTGCATGGATATAAAATAATTTTTCATCTTTTCCTTTTTCTTGAAAGATTCTATACAGCGAGAAATTCTTCTTTATGAGTTTATCTCATATTCCATAATTTATGCAGAATATATAATATTATCTTCATGTTGATATTATATAATTTACAAACTATCTCCTTTTTCCATTTCTTTCACATTTTCATTTTTAGAGAACTTCATAATCACTTGTTTGCTTAATCAAAGGAACGTTCTTGTTTTTCATATTTCCTTCTTTTGCTCAGTATAAAAGAATCTATATACACGTTAATACTATATAGAACAACCTGTATTGCATTATTAATGTAATATTTTTACTGAAATGCAAGTAGTTATATATTGATTTTGCTCGACTAATATTTTTGAAGCTTGATAATTAACCTTTCAATTGATTTCTTAAAAATTTTATTCAGAACCGTAGCCAAAAATGGTTGAAAATCAGATTAATTTTTTTATTTAACAATTAATATAAAAAAGATTTAAATAACAATAATCATGAATATTCACAGTGGCTCAGTACAATTGTAAAAGTTTAACATTTTTTCTCTTGTTTCGACGTGTTTATATATTTTACATTATAAATCCCTCATTGAAATTGTTGCATTTATACTTTAATTTTTCTTTCAATTTCTATAAAACAGAAAAGTACATGAATTGACCTAAACAAAATTTTACATATTGAAAGAATGCAAGAAAACTTTATTCACAAATATTATCTTTTTAAACTGCCTCTTAATTAATGATATTTAATTACTGCCTCTTTAAAATTGAAGTAATGCTAAAAGTATTCTACTTGCTTAGTCCTTGCCTTAATTAAAGTAAAATATTCTTCATGTTCGTTTCATTTCAAAAGTTTCTACTCCAATTAATTTGGAACTTTAATGCTAGTTTGAAGAGTGCTGTCATAATGCTCACAAAACATTTGGTACTTTATTCACAATATCATTGTAAATTGATTGCAATTAGATGTCATTTACTAATTCAATGTAGCCTTCACATAGAATTATTTTATTTTGGTTTCAAATCCCGTGTTTATTTTGAAGTGCTATATTCAGAGCTCTCCGGAAATGTAAATGTTATTTTCGAGGCAAATGGGTATTTTTTGGAAGCTTATTATATCAGAAAACTCGTTCAAGCTATTTTTAAATCTCAATATAATAGCATCTGAAATTAAAGCTTTTAAATGTCTCACCGAGATTTAGATTCCATTACCAGTTTTTCGACATAAGCACATTATTTACTTTATGATGATAAAGATATCCAATTATAAATTTCCTTTCAGTGACCAAATTTTTTTAAAAAAACAGTATATGCTTTTGGTCTGAAGCATTATTTATTTTAACTATGAAAAAAGGTCATTTATAGTAGTACCATTAAATGATTTCCAAATTTTCCAGCACCATACAGTTACTTGATTATTTAATAAAAGTAAATAAATATGGTCTAGTCCGTAAAAATTTATGCTTTAATTCTTTTTTAAATCAAATTTTCGAGTGATTACTTGAGGGAAGACAACTATTTTGCATCATTTTATCTGAAATTCGAAATGAATATTATGTATAATTGTTTACTAATTCATTGCATATAATGATGTTGAAATATCGAAAACTTTAAAAACATTTTCTTTATAATAGTGAGCAAAATATATATTTTAGAGTGAGTGAAAAGATAAGCAATATTTGTTTGTGTTGATTCATCAAAATGAACCAATTCAATATTTCGCAATATCTGGAATTCTAAACACAGCTAAGGATTCAGTGGTATATATGGAACCCCGAATTATTACATACGGAATGCTATGACTTCAGTTTTCGAATTCAGACTTTCTCTTGGGGATCATCCTAGTTTGAAATTGTGTTCTAAATCACCTAAGCCCTATTTGAATATCTTCCAATGCTTAAAATCGGATATGAATACGTAAGGATTAACATTCAGGATTCGTAGAGTCGGATTTCCGGTTTAATATCCGTGGATTCCGCTCATTTGAACTTAACGGATTGTGCCCGATTACGTTCGTGACGTCACCTCATCTTTAAGCATCCACTTGCATTTACTGGTAGTATCACAGCGCATCCTGGCGCCAAGTACCACGGGTAAAGTTTAACTAAGGAAATTATTAGTCGGTATGCTAGCGAATTGCACTGCAGAATTGATTCAGAATTGCAGGCATTGCAAATTTAATAACTATTTGCGCATATTATCTGCAATATATTATACAATTGTCTTCATGCATTGTACGTCTATTTATAAGCAAATAAATATAATAGAGTGAAGTCTATTAGTCGAAAGGCATAAATATGCAGTCTTAGCTATATGCAAATATATCCAGTTTTGTATATAGTTAATGTGTGATTGACTAATATATATAATATTTACGACGTAAATGCTTTTCAGTATTTTCAGAATTGAACATTAACTCTAACACAGTAAACTGAATAGATTTCAGGTTAAATATTATCAAAAATGAAATTTAAAAAAATGACTTAACAAATCTATCCAAAACATGATCTCTTTTTTGTTATGTTGCTTTTGTCTTTTTAGAGATTTAAGCAACTTTTTAAATAAATATGAATATAAAACCTGAAATATTGTGAATGAAACATGAATGCATTTCCTTCGAACGATGCGAATTATATCTTAAAAATACGATTTCCAAAATATGATTATATCGGTAAAGTTTGAGTTGTAGCGATGGTGTTGGTCGGAATTGTGCTAATGCATAGGTTGAATTCCACCAAGGATCGAACCTGCGATGTTTGGTTTGAAGTTCAGTAACTTATTCATTCGACAAAAACGTATGCTGATGTCTAGTGGCTATTACTGGCTTATTAAGATGTCACCACAGAGTATCCGTAATCCTATGAAAAGTCATATTGGGCATTTGCAATCATATAGCATTTCTGAAGATGTAAAATGCAAAAAAATATCATAAGAATAATGTAGTTGATGTGGTAGTATAATTTAATAGAAATTACGAAATATAGCTTAGTATAGAAATTGGATATAAAATTTAACTAAAAAAATATAGTATATGAAGATAGTATTCAAGGATGTACAAAGGGCAGGCAAAAAAAATCCCTTTTTCCTTTTGTCACCCCCCCCCAAAAAAAATGTTTGTAAATATCTGAGAATCCAAGTATTTCCTTTCTGTAAGTAAATTTGTAAAGAGTTTCCCAAAAATATCGCAAGATTTGAATTAGCTATCATTCGTTCGGTAAAGTTTCGGTAAACCTATTAAAAATAATTTGACAGATGATAGTTTAAGATTAGTGAGAAAAGAGCGATATATGATAGAATAACGTGCTTTAATTGCTTAACGATGTGTCAAAAATAATGAAAGTCTAGTGGCCACAGTTCTTAGATTTAAGAATCCACTCCTTGGTTCGGGAGATTTAACACATTGGATTTCTTTTTAAGGAATTATTTGAAATCAGCTGTCAATGCTAATAAGTCCGCAAGAAAACGTACATTGAAAAAGGAAACCCAATGCACGCCAACGAAATTCAGCCACGTTAATGGAAAAAGTTCAAGGAAAACTTTGATAAAAAAATTGCATATGCATCAACAAAGCCGTGAAAGCCATTTACTTTATGTGTTATTCCAAGCATAACCCTATCCTGTATACTTTACGATTCCATAAAAATTTAATAATATAAAGAAAATAATCCATGTTTTTAATTAAATTCAAATATTGCATTAATACGTTCATCTATAATTAAAATTAATTCACTGAATCTTATTACTTATTGTATTTACTGAACCTTAAATTAGCAGTTGTCAATAAGTTTTTATAAGGTTGTGAAGACTTTTCTGCACAAAAGGTAGCAAACTAAAATCTTGTGTTAGTTTTCAAACACTCTTTGTTTTGGGAAGGTAAAAATTTAAACGATTTAAAAGAGCTATTCGATGTTATACTTAAAATAATATAAACATATTATTTTAGCAGTATATGGTTTTACATAAAAGGCCCAGAAATCTTTAGTTTTATTTATTTGATTCACGTAAACCTTGAGTGTGACACGCTTGCCCTATATGATTTTAAATTAATGTTTCAATATCTAAAGGAAAAGCAAAACTGTAATTATATGATTTCTGATCATATATTAAATTATATAGGAGTCTGTGAAATTTGTGAAAAATTTGATGTTCAATCCCCCCTTCCTTTGTGTTTCCATTTTGTTCCTTTCTCATTTATAATATTCTATGCTTCCTGTATCTTTTGTTGTTTTAGACTTTAGATACTTTTGTAAGCTTGGATTTTCTTTTATTGTTATTTCGATGGTTAAAGTATGGCTACATTCAAAATGAAACTAACAAAGCAAGACTTTTTGAAATCTTTCTGTCACATTTGAAGAAAATTATTCTCTGCAGTTTTATTATAAGAAAGAATTTCCTTGAAAAACAAAGCATTCTAGTCAACAATTTAAGCTTAATACTTTCATGGAAACTGCATTTTATCAACCTATTTCCACTCAATTTTTTTTAAATAATGTAATTTCGTAAAAACGTCATTGCTTTATATGCCTCCTCATACTTTCCTATAGAAAATGTTATGAGTATTCTTAAGTTATCCTTGTCAGCCATTGGGTGTTTTAACTTCTTTTATTACAGTTTTATCCTCTATTTTAGAGACAGTATTGTCTAACTTTCAGTCAGATATTGGAAGTTTGCTCAAATAACTCTTGGAAAGTCATTTTAAGATCAATCCTTCTTGTTAATTATCACGAGTATGTCATGCCTTCGTTTTGCTTCTTAAATCGGTAATTGTAGAGCATTACATCGGATAATCATAATCTTTTACAAACAAATATTTTCTTAGGAAACCATACATTTCTCTTTTGAGATTGATTCTGTCTTAGTATTCTTGAAAACTTATGTTGCCTATAATGGTATGGAAGTTTTTTAATTTTATTGTAACAGTTGGTGCGTATTATCTAACAATTTTTGTTTTATTTGTCTTTATATTCTTAAAAATGTATAGTGTCTTTAATAGTACGATAAATTTTAATTTTCCTTTAACAATTGATTGATAATATCTGGGATTTAAAACTCTGTATAGATGTATCTAGTATCAAATACATCTAAGACCCGTATCGTCAAAAGAAGTCTAAAGATTCAACTGTCCAATTACTCAAATATAAAATGCGAAGAATAAAATAAGGTGCCAAACAGAAAACAAGTCACTTGTGTCTCATCTATTGTCAATATAGTTTTCTGTCTACTAAGAGGTGACAATAAATGCTATTCTTAACTTCCTTTGTAGGTATTTCTAAAATTTAAATTGATTGTTAATTTATGGTATGGAAAAAGTAATCATTTTCAGTTTGGGGAAAGCTGGGAATTTGGTCGTTAGATGGTAAGCATCAATTGATAACTGGTGTATTATAATTTGAAATATCATTTAATATACTTCTACCATATTTATCAACTTCTATATTTAACAAATATTAACTTCTATATTAACAACTTCTATACATAACAAATGATACCTCTGTGAGTACTGAATCAGGAATGAGTCGGTCTCTGATTTGGATCTAATTTCTGACTTGCAGATGGATGAATGAGTGTATGAAAGGGTTCGACTCCCCCCTAAAAAGGGTTGTGTCGTGTGTGTTCGAGCAAAGTCACCTGAACGGTGCTCATTAACAACGAAAGGCACCCACTTCTGCCTTAATTCGAAAGAGCTCCGCTTATTCGGGCTTGGTTTGACCAAGCGGCATTAGACCCAACCACCACTTCTATATTTTATTTCTACTATATTTACCAACATGTATTTAAAAAGAAATGCATTAAAATAACCTCTGTAAAATATTTTAAGTGTTGTTTCCAAAGCAATAAGTCATAGAAGCATTATGAAAACTTTTCTTTAGAATAAAAATTAATTAGCATTTTCACAGTTGAAGCATATGCTTAAAGTAACAAATATTGTTTTCTAAATAAGGGAAATCTGACTGTATGCTCACTACTTGCTTTGAACTCGCCGAAAATAATATCAGTGTTTAATTTCAATAATTTAACTAAATTATCTCAATAAAATATTTTTCAGGATAAATGTATGATAAATATTAGAGTCTTGTTACTTTAATAGTGTTATATCGTTTCTAATTATTTAGTTTATGAGTTTTGGTAACGCATTCCTTTGCTTCTACTGTAACTAACCTTCAAACTAAGTGCATATGAACATTCCTGTAGAGCAGAGAGCACTAAAACGAATTTGTCTAAGTTATCTATTTTCTTTCCATTCGTTATTGTTTGCAGCATTGTAATTTAATAAAATTTTATTCCTCTCATAATTTAATGTTTGCAAGAGAAATAAAGCAAGAGTGAATTTTATTAAATATATGAAATATATTGTTGCAAAATAAGAAAAAGACTATTTTGAAAGAATCCCCCCCCCCAAATAAGCATTTGCATGATAACTAAATTTGTATCACCAAATAAAATATTTAAGCAGTTTAAAAATTAAATTTGTGCAATAATATTTTTGGAATTTATAACTAGAAACTGCTGAAATGTCATTTCATTTCAAATAATTCGTCTAAAAAAATCATTTTAAGGTACATCACATGCCTCCATCAGTGAGAAATTAGGTAGCTATATATCAAGCTATTTTTCATAAAGATTATAACTCTAATAAAAATAAATATAAATTTAGTCATGAGTAAAAATATAGGGGATAATTAATTCCCATGATAGAGTAATATAGCGATACATACAAATAATCAATGAACAAAATAAAACAATTGCAAAAAATAGAGAAATACGTGGCGACATCTTAATAAGCCAGTAACAACCAATAGGCATGAGCGTACGTTTTTGCCCAATGGTTAAATTACTGGACTTCAAACCCAAACATCGCAGGTTCGATCCGTCACTACACATTGGTGACCCGGACTATGAACGTTCAAACAGCTGCCGGGCGCCACCTACCCGCAGTAAACGGAACCAACACAAAGTCGTCAGACTCACTTGACGCAGCAGAAACTCTTTTCGCTCGCCATTATGTTTGGAGGTACTGAAATACTCTTTTCGATCGCCAAATTCTTGGCGGTATCGAAACACTCTTTTCACTTGCCATATCGCTTGGCGGTAACGAAGCACTCTCTTCGCCCGTCATAACACTTGACGCTATCAAAATCGTTCGCCTTCTAAAACTCACTGGTAGGGGGTATTGTGGTGATATCTTAATAGTCTAATAACAGCCAATAGACAGTGTCATGCGTTTTTGCCGGATGGTTATGTTACTGAACTTCAAAGCCGAACATCACAGGTTCGATCCGCCCCTCCACAAATTGGTGGCATGGACGTAATCTGAACACGCAACCTTCTGATCTGGATTCAAAAACGTTGCGAACAATATTGGATGTTGACACTTTATGTCAACATCCACTTGACATCAGCGTTCGCTTTTGTCGAATGGATAAGTTACTGGACTTCAAACCCAAAAATCACAGGTCGCCACCACCACAAATATATTGAATTGGAAACATTTCGGTTAGGAAAAGTTCCGTTACCTTATGATATGGAATCACTTCATCTTTGCTAAACAAAAATATGTTTTCGAAATGGGAAAGTAATTTTCATTTTATTTTATACCAGGGCTTCTAATTTATTTTTGAGAATATTATTTATGTAATTAAATTAATAATAAATAATATTAATATTTCTTTAATTCTTTAAGCTCCGATATAGTAAAAAACGTTGAAAAAAAACTCACAAAAATTTAAATTATTTCTAAACATTCTGCAGCCCCATAGTTTTACTAAAGTCCAAAAAGTAAGGATAATCAAAAAATATTTTTTTCTTTCATTGTGTTCTGATGGGGAAAAGAGGTGTGGCTGAATTCTAATTCAGAATATGGAACATTAATATATAAGCTAAGAATTCAAAAATTCCGTAACATAACATTTAAAATACATCATCTTAAGGATTTATAACTGTAATTGATTTATTTAACAATATGATTTTTTTGCATACAGGAAATAATATTAAAAAAAATTTTAAAATTGATGTTCCGCTGTTTTTAATAATTAAATTCTAGTTAAATGTACATCCGATTTACAGACATATTAATTTGTTCTTCATGAAATTTTAATGTATTACCCTATCAGAATTACTAATATAATTGATCCGTGATTACTATTTTTCTTCCATTTTAAAAAAAAATCCAACAAACAAACAAAAACATTCCTATATCTGAACCTTAAAAGGAACACTTAAAAACAGATGAAAAAAAAGCTGGATGTTAAGTACTCTACAAAATAGAGGAGGCACAAAACTCAAATAAAACTAAAGTTAGCTTCACTGATATCAGTCTGAAGAAGAAAAAAAAGTAAGAGCACTTTCATAAAAAAGTTCTAAAGTACAATCAAAAGAAAGAAAAAAAAAATGGCTCTTTCTTTCCTATACTCTTGAGACTTTAAGTATTCGAAACAGAAAATTGAACGAAAAATTTGAAAATGGGCATCCCAAGGGGATGTTATGTCCTTCACAGCCCTAAAAAAATAACGAAAGCAGACAAAAAAGATATGGAATACTTTTACCCTCGGTCGAATTCCCCACACTAGTTAAAAAATAAAATAATAGATGTAAAGTTAAAAGTTGTTGGCTGTGATAACATTTTTTGAACAATATTCCTTTAAATTCTGTACTAAGTAATTTATTCAAAAATATTTGTAATTTGTGTACTTACTATTTATAAAGCTCTTTTCTGTCGTAACGAGGTGATCAGCAATATACAAATATATTTCCTGCTCTTGAATTTGGAAAATAAATGACACATTATGTTATATTAGAAACTATGAAAGTTCGATTTTCGAAACTGTTTTTAAATTCCAGAACTGTTTCTGAATTTTTTTCTATAATATTTATGAAAAGTAAAAGAAATAATAAAAAAAAATAATTCACTATTCTCTTAGATCCCATTAGTTTAAAATGTGGATCATTACGCATACTGAAACGTCAGAGTTTGTCTTTGAAGAAACCTCCTTAAAAACCGGAATTATAGCCTGTGTTCTTAAGGAATTTTTATACAAGAGAAATACTCTCCGATTAATATATGTTAAGCAAACGTATGCTCGAAAACATTTTGAGTGTTTTCCTTAGAGTATCTGTCAGCACCATAGATCAATCTGAATAAGCATCTCTAACAAATAAAAGCACGCACCCCCCGGTATTCAATAAAACTCACTTAACTTTGGGAAAGAAAATTGGCAGATATCCATGCTACAAGAGTGGTTCGGTATTATGAAGAATGTTTGCAGCCTTTCCGTATTTATAGAGTTAAAGGCATCTCAAAGCTCAAGTAATATTTATGATTCCGGTAAGATTACAATTTTATTTATTCTGAATTTCTTCTATAAAAAAATTATTTCTATATTAATCGATAATATTTTCACAAAATCGTTTATATATTGCATTCGCCGCTGGTGAGATGTTTGGTTATATATGATACGATTATTCAGATCGATTATCACCGCTATGCCGATTGATTAATTATATATAACCACAAATCCAATAATAACCATAGATAAAGGGGATGACTGCTTATATTAAGAGATTGTCCAAACGCCCAACTGTATTATCGCCGATTATTCCAACACATGGAATCAAAGCAAAAACTATACATAAAAGATACCCTTGAGATAGAGGGAGGAAAAGGGGGTGAAATTTTTTTGTAATTCTTAAATACGTTTTTATCTCATTGTGATGAGATGTTTGAGATAAATCTCTGATAGGATGACAAACACCTATTTGCCATTCGGATTTTCTTAAAAATTGTTATATTTTTGATTTAATTATGGTGGAGGTTTATATATGAGTTAACTAACAGGAATGAATTAATCAAATATTTAATTAATGTATAAAAGTATATACATGTTTAATTTTATGTATTTTACATTATTAGTTATTATAAATTTATGAAAAGCCAAATTTTCAAATTTATTTCCGGATCCATTAAACTTTTGAAGTGGAAGAAAGATTTCATACTCTGAAATAGCGTGCAGTTATAAATTAAATATGAACAGTAATGCTAGTTATAGGGTACAATCACATAAACTTGGTTCACTTTATACTCATTTTTTTATCCATAAAATAATTCGATATTTAAAACACTTAGATACAAACAATACAGTCTCAAAGTATTTCGAAACTTTTGAATTTTTATAATGTAAAGCAATGCAAAAATTAGATAAAATTAATTTTAAAGACTTTTTCTGAAAAGAGCGCAATATTTTATTTACATGCATTTCAAAATTACAAACTTGCATGCAATATTTGAATAAATCCACTGTTCCTGAAAATTTTTATCATAAAGTTTATTAATTTTTAGGTTCAGGTTGGGCAGAAGAAAAGCAATTTCTTGTGCTAAAAACATTGCATCATTGCAAAACTTTTCATTCGTTCTTTAAGCGTGGCTGCTCAGAAAATAAATAATGACTCTTTAATGGAGTTTGCTGCAAATGGAAGTTTTCAGGTAATATAAAATCATTTTATGAGATTGCACTCCTCCCCCGAGGTATTAATTTAAAAGACGAAAATATTTTGAGTTGTGAAAATATAAAAAGCTTCATATTTCTTCAGGCGGAATATAAACACTGCAATCAATAAAATAAAAGAATAAAGGTGTTTCTTGTTCATGAAATAATTAAAATCATTCCAAAGTAATGATGTGTAAATACTGTCTACATTCTAAACCAATTTTAATAATATTCCGAGCAAGCAGCAATGTAGAATAAATAAATAAATTCTAACTTCTCATAATTCAGAAACTAATTATAAACAAACTGCTTTAAGTTCAATAAAGCATTAAAAAAATCCTAAATAATGGTTGAGCTAATATAAATAAACGCTAGAGTAGAAAGCTGGAATTATTAATACTCCATCTTTCAATCCAAATAAATTCTTTCTACTCACAGCTGTGCTAACTATTGGGTGAATGCTTAGGCTCTACCCGTTTCTATTATTTGTATTGCCCATTAACCCTCCGTTAGGCGTGGGTCTTTTACTGACGTGTTTAGGCGCGTGGTCTACACTCGTAGACCGAATACTTTTACTGTTTAAAATGCATCAAATAAAATTTCTGATTTGATTAAAAACTGATTCATACTTTTCTTTTAAGTATTTTAAAAGGTAATAAAATAATTTAAATAAACTTTATAACGTTATTAGCAGTTTTTACTCGCAATAAAATCTTGTTATACATTTTTAAGGATTATTTTACATACAAAAGCAAAAATTATTAATTTCTTGAGTTCAAAAATCAAGTAAAAAGGAAATATGTACAAACAACTTTAAGAAAGAATAAAATGAAAATCTTTTTGAACTTTTCACAGGCTTTTGTATTTTCAGTTATTCAAACACGAGACACACATGTCAGCCATGTGTTCTTTGAGTGCAGACTGGTGGCATTTGCAGAAATCTCGCCTGGAAGACTTATTTCTTCTTGGACATATGCTGCGACGTACCACATAGGATTAGGATTAGGATTTTCCATAGGTTGTTGAGTTTCTTCAAGACCTAAAAGAACAGTTGCAGGTCTTCTAATTTCCACAGGCAGTTTTTTCAATGTTGATCTAAATTGTATTTGTGGCCGTATTAATTCCCATGCAAACGATTCAATAAATTTTGGTCTTTTTGTTTTATTTTCTGGATTATTTGCCTAGTAAACACAAAAGGCATTTATAGCAGAGATGTTCAACAAATCGTAGAAAATTACCATAGGCCGTCGCATGGAGTTCCTTGCAACATCATAACTTCGACTCATTTGATCTACTAGTCTACGCCTATTTTAGTTTTATTGTAGAAGGTTATTTCCGGTTTTACCTTTCCTTCCGTTTCTGGATCAATTGCAACGTCGTGATGCATACTTTCCAGAAGATCCTCTTCAAATTCATTCCCAGATTCTTCCATTTCTTCTTCGCTTGAGAATTCTTCAAGCCATTTCATCCACACTTTCGGGTCCCTTGAAGTTTCAACACGGCGTCTTTTACTTTGCGACATAGTTTGTTTTAAAATAAAACACACTAATGCATTAAAATGGTCAAACGTTTTAACTATTGCGTTATAAAGGCCGAAGAAGCAAAATCGCAACCGAATTAAAAATGTGACGGAATTAGGCGCGCGGTCTACAACCGTAGACCAACCGAATTCTTCCGTAAATAAACTAGGCGTTTGCACTCTCTAACAAGTGAAACGACACAGGCGGTGTAAAACAGTGTATTTAGAACAGCTACTGAGAAGGAAGTGTCTGCGCGCGCCATATATTAGAAATTACTTTATTTAAAAAGTACCTAGTCTACGATCGTAGACCGCGCGCCTAATGGAGGGTCAAGAAGAGCAGATACATGTAAAATGAACAGTGCCTATTAAAGTGCATAATCCCCATTGCTATCTATGTCCTCTTGCTATCTTCCTGGTTGAAGATGAATACCATGGAGGTAAAATTCCGGCAGTTTTCAAATAAAAAAAAAGTCATGGAGGACATTTTTTTCCAGCATCAAGATCATCAAAGTTTTTCTGACTGGAGAAATCGTTCTGCTCATGAAATATATGACAGCCAGTTGGTACCAGATCAGAAGAATGGGGTGGATGGGATAAAATCTCCCAACCAAAGCAGAGTAACATTTGGTCAGTGATGGCTACAGCAAGTGGCCTGACGATTGATGAGACCTGGCCACTTTGCTAACAAATTTGAATACAGCCTGTCTAACTTTACACAGTAAAAGGAAGCATTGATGGTGTGATTGAGTGGTAGGATATTCCAGTGAATTATTCATTGCACAATTCACCACACACTTAATAATAACTTCTTGGGATGAAGTTCAGCTTTCGAAAACGATGCAAGTCGATCAGAAAGGTGATGCCCAATCCTACTACTCTTTAGGTTACTATATATAACCCACTTCTCCTCTCCTGTAACAATTAGTATCAAAAATATGTTGTTTTTTGTTCGGAAAAGAAAGAAAACATAGATGGCTATTCGGTCATCACGTTGATTAGCAGTCAGGTTAGGGGAAACAAAGTGATCAATTTTCTAATATAACCCAACTTAACCAGCCTTCTCTCGACCGTTGTTTGGTGTACTTTGAAGACATCAGCAAATTCTCTCGCATTTCGGTTCAGTTTGTTGACTTGTTCAGTTTGCGATATAACTTGTCAATATCGTCTTCTCCATCATATGATGGCTGTCAACTCCTAGCGTGACCTTGGCAGTTTCTGTCTCCTTCCCTAATTTCATGCAACCATCGCCGACATGTGCTTTCGTCTACTGCATCATCCTCATAAACTTTATAAACATTGAGACACGGGCTTTCCCTAATACACCTTCTAAGTTTGTTTGTTTGTTTTTAGAAGATTCACTTTACGAGACACGATGCATTTATAAGGGAGACATCCGCATATTACCTTGGCAGACGATTTGCGTCATTACAATGCCATGTGTGACTTCCCTTTCATTTCATATTTGTGGGTAGATATTTTGCCCTTACCCTATATCAAATGCCTCGAAAAAGTTAAAGACAAGATGAAATTCGAAGGATATATTTTCTTCGGGAGTGCTTCTTCTAACTACATAAATCTAATCTATGTAAAACGGAATAGAATCTGAAGAAAATAATCAGAACCGTAAGGAGCTTTTTAACGATTTCTTTTTATCAACAGAGTAAGTGAATTAATAACGAATTCGAAAAAATGTCACATTTGACAATTAATTCACAGGTACCTTCTTCGTGTTTCAATGAGTAAATGCTGAGCTATTTACTATTAAAACCATTTTTTAAAAACTAATTTATTCACAAATGTTTTAGCAAATAAAAATTATACAAGTCCACTCTTTATTTTCATAAAATACACCATTCGTTTAAAAAAAAAGATTCATATTATAATAAGAGTCACATTCACTTCGTGATCCATGAAATGCTCTAAAAATAATTTTATACCGTAATTAAAATTACTATTTAGAAAGCAGAGAAATTCTGAAGAATCCAATGTGCGTCCTAGTTCAATTTCTTTTAATATTTTTATCAACTCTTAACTTACACGTTCTTTGGTTTTAAATCTTTTCTTATATATTTGTGGGTCATCACTATCGGTATTATTTCAACTTTTTTTCTACTACGTTTAGAGGTACTTTGGAATAATTTAGTTTTTGTGTTCTTGTTTTGCTCATATATGACTTTCCTTTGATTCTGGAATATTCTACTGTATTATCGGAAGATATAGAGCATCATTTTAAATGCCTGTCAATATCGTAAAAATGCAGCCAACTTGTGCCAATAGAGTACCACTGTAGGTAGGGTTGTTTTTAGGGTGGAGAAGTTCAGATAATGAATGAGATGAAAAAGAGATAATTGTTGAATGTTATTTGTAAAAATGGTATGCAGAAAAAATAAATACCTCTTTGGAATACCACTTTGATATTTTACTTCCTGTGGTACAATACTTTCATATTTAAGTAATAATTTCGTTTTTGTAATTTATTTTCTTAAACACTGAGAGCTGGACACTTAAGAAGAGAAGCGCGTAATGAAGATACAATTTTAATTGTACTGGATATTTAGACACTAATGATTATTTATAAAAACTGGATATTGTTTGAGTGCAAGTACTACTAAAATATATTTTCAAAACTTAGTTAAAGAATGATAATTGATGTGATGGGAACAAGATTTTCAAGCCGAAAATTTACATATTGAGCGTTACTTTTATTGTTTATAAAAATTCAGTAAAATGTTAGAATTAACAAAGCAAATAAAAATATATACTATATGGAAAATTGTTTCTAAAATTTATTGTTTGGAACAACAGTTGCAATATCCTACTACTAAAATTTGATAATTAAAACATTAAAAGAGAAACTACATGAATATTTTAAATCTTCTTCCGTGATAAGAAGAAAAACGAAATTGCTTTTTCTTAAATTATTAATAAGTTTTTTAAAAAAATTTGCAAACTTTTCTGTAATCATTTCATACATAATATTAAAACAGCTTTAAAGTGTTAGAAAAGAATAATAAATATGTATTAAATGTAATTTTAACATAACGACTGATTATCATTTAAAATGATATTGTCTACAAAATTCATTTTTTAATATTTTACATGATTATATTCCGTAAGTTGATTTAATTTAAACTAACGCCACTATGTCCTCAAATAATTTATATTAGTGAAATTGTGTTGAAATATATGTGACTTTTCTATCAGGAATAACATCATTGTCGAATTTCTATAGATTGTCGGTTAGTCTTAGTTAGTTATAGATTGTCTGTCTGACAAATTTTCGATCAGAACTAACATACAAAACATTTACATAACACACTAAATTTTAAATAATTAGAAAATTTTAACATTTTAAAGTTACATGCATCCTATTTTTAATGTTGAAAAAGGACAAACTGTTTGCTATTCTCTGAAAAATCGAAGCTTCTTTTTTAACTGAAACAGAGCTTGAAAACTGCTACAACTGTGTGTCCGAAACGTTTTAAGAGTTTATAAATTTTTAAGATTGATTTACTATATCCGCAGCCGTAAAATATACATTTTCAAAACCCAATTTGGAATTTTTGATCCAAAATATCACATGGAACACTCATATAAATATTTAGAATGGAGAAGAATGCACATTCCAAATAATATCAAAAAAAGAGGAAAAATAAATAAAAACAACTTGAGGGCTCGACTTTTTGCACAAAAAGTCGCTTCTCATT
Organism: Argiope trifasciata; assembly: GCA_026543055.1. Lineage (NCBI taxonomy): Eukaryota > Metazoa > Arthropoda > Arachnida > Araneae > Araneidae > Argiope > Argiope trifasciata. The sequence goes on from JAPMOQ010015927.1 coordinate 483,486, forward strand.
AGAGGAAGGCACTGCTTTCATGTTTTCTCCTTCCTTTTGAGAAAGGAAGCTGAAAGCATGCGAAACTTTATCACAGACAGATTCTTTATAGCATTCTTTCAGGACACGTTATAAAGATATTTTGCCTTGATCCACGCAGTTGTCGTTTCACTTTTCGTTCTTTCTTAGAGTCAACAAGAATTTTTGTTGATGTCGTTCTCCAACTATTCGGAATGGGAAAAATTTAGCTTTGAGAATCTGTTTCTTTCATCACTTCTTGGAGAATAAAAAAATATCGTTTCGGAAATCGGGAATCGAGGATATGAAGCTTTTAAAAGGAATCTGACATTTCCGAATTCTAATGACATTTCAATGATATTTTTTATTCAAAATCGAGAAAAAGAACCGAAAATCAATATAAAACCAACCAGAAAGCTCTTGATTCGCTTCATTATATGCTAAGCTATTTTAAAATCGGCTTTTATTAAACCATAAATTTGTATTTTGGCTAAAATTATGAACCATTCTATAATATTTACTTTTTTATTACGTACGAGAAACACGGTGTTACGGGTTAAAATTTATTTTTATTTTGATCGAAATAAATTGTTGAAAAGTATGGCTAAAATATTTTTTTTTTATTTTCATTAAAAATAAAAAGTTAATTTAAAGCTTAAACAATTAGCGCCATTTCATAATTGTTTAAACTTTAATTTAAAGAAAAATCTTTTTTTGAGATAATATTTTCGGAAATTAACGGGAAAAAGCCAAAAGTTCGCTTCATTTTTAATTAATTAAAACTATAAGTATCAATTTTTAAAATCTTTCCTAAGTGCCCATTATCGGCAGCTACCAACTAGGAGGCGTGCTAAATTTGGTAATTCTAACAGTATGGTACCAACAGACACAAACAAGCATACATATTGAATTTTATTATAATAATAGATTCCAAAATGAAGAAACTCTTATCATACATTCTCTAGCATTATTATTCATTGCCAGACATGCTAGTCTGACTTCATCTTCCGTATTTGTAAGAGTGAAGGGCTCTTATCCTACATGATCTTATCCATTATCCTAGCATTTTTATTCGTGAGTCAATGAACTTGTAATATGGAAAGCAGGCAAATTTGTAATTTATTGTTATCTATGTGTATTTATTGTAATTTATTTTTATCAGAGGAATATTGGCATATCTAGGCATTGCCAGAGATGGTAGTCTGACTTCATCTTCTGTATTTGGAAGAGAGAGAGAGAGAGGTTAAGTAGCATGTGTGAAGGAATCTTACTCAAATCTGCGCTTTTCTAGAGGGAAACAAGTCAAATAACAATCAACTCACTTTTCTAAGTACGGTTTTTTAACTTTCCAGAAAGTGAGCTATAATTTCTTATACCAGTATGAGTGTGTTGCTCTCTCTACAAAACAATACTTTTCTTCAATTAGGCTTTGAAAAGCAAATCCATATAAGAGGACTAATAATGCAATGTTAATATTTCTTGCAAACAGTAAAATTATACTGAAGTCAAAGAAAATAATTAATAATAATAGGATTTTTCGATGTCCTTTTTACCAATACAATTTTGTATAACAAGAAAGATAAATGAATATGTGCATTGGCAACAATAGACAGTTTGACCTATAGCTATATATTTGACACACACACACACAAACACACCTCTCTCTCTCTCTCTCTGTGTGTGTGTGTGTGTGTGCGTGTGTTATAAACGTTCAATACACTTTGAGGCGATTTTTTTAAAATAAATGAATTCTCAACGCTGATCTACTAAAGTTATGAAAAAGTTCATTGTTCTAAAGTTGTAATGTTCGAAACTTCATAATTCGGTCAGATTTCATTGCAGAATACAGAAATTAATAATTCTGTCGTAAAAAATTGTCGTAGTAATAATTTTGTCGAAAAAATTTCCCACGTTGGATAGGTGAGTCGAGCTCCAGTTATGTGGGAAACCGTAATTTTGACGAATATTATGTCCTGAATAGATAGAAATAGCAGAAATTAGAAAGTTGGTTGATATATTTACGTAGTTACTATATAGAGACGAAAGGGATATAAATCGCTAAAGGTAGCCTTAACAATTTGGTTGAGTGATTTTTAAAACTTTTCCAGTTAGTTATATCTATTTTATTCACAGGTCTTCTGAAACTTCTTATGTGCTGGAGGATTAGAGAGTTTTTTAAAAAATATTTTTGCACATTTCATCTAGTACAGTGTTCTTTATTGACAAACTTTTGCCAATAATAATTTTAAAAAATTAGTATAGGATAGAGCATTATCTGAAATGTTAACGGTGGATTTATTGTCATTTGTATTAATAGGACCCTTTGAAATAACGAAACTTAATTTGTGTAGGTTTGTATTTACAAATATAATTAAAAAATCTATAGTAAAAAGTCCTTACGTGTGGAATACTATATAATTTCAAAAAATATATTAAAAAATCACTAATTGTTATCTTGTTTAAAAGGCAATCTCTGGTAAGAAAAAAATAAAACAACATGTTGATATCCTTTCCTTTCAAATAGCTGACATTTGTATCTTTTCTTCCTTGTGTATTTGATTTGTCGAATACCCGAAATCGGACGAATGCATCAACGGCCATTTCTCTCCTACAGTATTGACCAATTTGTAGGTAGACAGTGGCCATCTATTACAACCCGACAGAAGCAAGAAAAAAATCAGAGGTAAGAAGAAAGTGACGCCCTACACATAGATTCAACAAATCGATTGCTTCAGAGGAATGGATCGAGGTTAGAACTGAAAATGGTGCTTTGATGACCGGTGTCCAGTTACACGAATGCTTAGCTTTGACAACTGCTCGCACGTAGGCACTTGCCGCACGAGATATCTCTGACCACTGGACCTATTTCGATTACTTTTTTTATTCTATTTTTATACCAGTCATGAGATTTTTACTTTTTCTTTATGTTTTATTTAGACACAGTGTTTCAAACATTTTTATTCATGCTGATACGTTTTGCTATTATACATGGGGATGTCTTATCATTTCTAAAAACACACTTCCTGATCATTCTCACAAGAAATTTAAATCATGACTGTGAACGTACAAATAACGTGTCTCATTGGTTTTATGAATCTGCCCGTTTAAAATTATTCTTCAAAAATGTATTGTTTCATAAGAAGACATTTTTCGCTTAAAATGGTAGTTGGAAAATTATTGGCTGCAATTTTAAACTTTTTCCATTCTTTATCTGATTCCGCATTTTTGTCACAACTTGCAAAACAAGTAGCCATAAATAGTGTAACACTGTCATGCCGTAAAAACACAGTAACCCTTTCACAGGTAATAATAATTTCTTAATCTTAATAAACAAAGTTACATGAGATGGCTTTCCAGACAGAAGTGCGGACCATCAATCTCAATGGACCCGTTAACCAAGGAAAGCAGATCATTATTTTTGAAGGAAGCATAAAACCCTTTGTTTGTATAGCGATTTCTCATCACCTTATTTGATTTACCCTCTACCTTTCAGAACTACTTTTTTCAACAGTATGTACAGAAATATACTGATTTTCTTGTTTATTCCATTTTACGAGAAATGAATCGAGTGCCTTTAAGATTTCAAGCATATGTTCCAGCCTTCTTTGTTTGAAGTATGACTTTCAAAACATATTTTTCACCTCAGAAAGTGTGGAAAATAATTTTCCTCTTTAGATATATTGTGCAGAAATTCTTTTGTCCTTACTTAGCTGATCAATTGTTTTTTCACTCATTCATGGGCAATAGTAGTAATAAGTCTTGAATTCCTATATAGGGAAATATAAGTAATTGAACTTTCCTTTATAAAATTAGTAAAATTTTCAAATTTTTGGAATCGTATGCATTGACACTTGAAGATTCATCGTCCGGAAAATGTCACACCCTTTTTTTGGGAGCAATACATTAACAGGGTTTAAGTTTATATGTTTCTATACAAAAATTTTTCTTTTTTACTACAGTTATCGAGACAGAATTTAATTTAAATCAACATAGAAAATATTTCATTACAATTTTCAACAAATTTCAAATAATGTAAATATCAGAATCGTTTTATGAATCAGATATATATTCAATTAAAAGACCTTGCGTGGAACTGATGAATATAGATTTTTTTTTTAAATTGAAAGTAAGCGAAAAGATGAAACTGTTCATAGATTTTCGGGGAAAATGTCTTGATTTAACTAAAAAAAATATTAAATATCATTGCAAAAATATTCCGATAATTGTTGCATTAAATAAGAAAGAAATGTTTAGGATTTTAATTCAGCGATTTGAAAAAGGTGTAAAATAAGGAATCAAATAACAAAAGCATTGTATCTAGGAATATTTTAAAATATCGAAGGCATTAATGCAGTTTTAAATCTTAAATTTCCTTGAGAAAAATACAGTATTTCTTAAAAATCAATTAAAATATTATTTATTCAAATTTAATCTAAACATGAATTTATTCTTTTTTTTAATTCTATTTGATTAGTCTCTTTCAATCTTTGAAAAAATATTTTTACTAAATATGTTTAAAAAGTAATGAAAAACAAGTACTAAATTCAAATATGTTTTCATTAAGGTTCAAAAATTCGGTCCCGAAGTATTCTATATCATTAAGATAACCTATTGCCGAATTTCATGCTTAAATGTAAAATAGAGTGGTCATAATTCTCCAGACACATAAAAATTACCTTTTAAACACATATAATTACTAAGGAAATTATAAAATACAGTAGTTATATTAAATGTATTCAAAATATATTTATATTGTTGCAGAAGAACTGCATTAAATTATTATGTTGAATAACTTCATCTAAATTACAAAATGTGCCAATTGCTTTAGTATATGTGATTAATTGCATTTAATAATCTTGCAATGGTTAAAAAAATAATTAATTATGATTTCTGTCGATATAAACACGGGTATTAACGCATACCATGGGAGTGAATTTGAAATCATTTTAATTACACACAAAAACCCATATCATTTTTGAAATTGTGCCATTTAAATACAATTTTCCATCTTCAAATAATTTCTGAGTTATAATTAACCATTTAATTAGTAATTGTTATTTTTTTGTTTTCAAGACGTCGAAAATTGACGAAATTTTAAATAATTAAGTTTACTTTATCCTGAAAATCAATTCTATAATCCCATCTAAACTTTAGATTATAAGAGCATTTAAGTAATTTTTAAAGCTTACAGTTTAATTGCTACAAAGATGATTAGTTTAGAAGTATTTAGAATACGTTATCTCAAATCAAATTTAGAATAGATGTTAGAAAGAACATGTAGTTTAAGGGCTATAAATATTTGAATTCACAAATTGAATATCAGAATACAGTGCCTCTTTAATAATTCTTTTAAAGTAATTACACCTTATTTAATTACCTTAATCTTCTTAATTAAATTGAAATTAATTAAGATAAGGAATGGGTTTTTAATATCCGCATTTAAATTATTTTGTTTGATGCACAAATACATTAATTATGCAATTAATTATTTAATATTTTTAGATGACTTCAGATTATTTCGTTTTTTCAATTGTAACCCAACCATGTTATAATTACTTCATTAATGCAAATCTTATATATTATTATTATTTAAATCAGGCTTAGATTAAAAATATATTATTGGCAGATTAAAAATTTTTATCATTAGATTAGAAATTTTTTATGATCATAACTTTCTTTAACAGATGAGAATAGCTATCAAAATAATAATTTGAATTATACATGAAATAATTCTATTACTTAGATTAATTTCTGCTTTGAAACAATTAACTACTGAATGCCAAAATTCACAATTTTAAATAATAAAAAAATAATGAATAAATAAAAAATAATTTAAAAACTTGCAGTTAAGGAATGAAATGCCAGCCGTGAGTTCAGCATTTTCCTAATATAACCAAACGCATGCTTATATGGATATTTTGTGACTTGACAAATATGAGGTGTAGAAGAATATATAAAAAATTATTTTCTTAATTATTTTAAATAAAAATAAATATATTTTATATTAATATAAAGATAAATATATTTTAAAGTGTTAGTTTAGATTTCTCTTGTTGGAAAAGTTAGTAAGTTGTCTCTCATTGATTTCGCTCAATTAGAGCTTAGAGATTTTTTAAAAAAAAATTCCAGACATCAAGTAAAAACCATTTTAATAAAATTTTAATTTTAATTCAAACTAATTCCTATGCAGTGGCTGATAAGTTTATGAACCAATATAGATTCAATCAAATCACATATCTGAACTTATAATACGAAAGCGAATCTTTTTTCTTATATTTTTAGGTCTTCAAATATCACAGATAGAAACTTTTGTTTATTCAGCGAAATATGACAGTTTACCTTCTATATTTATCAAAAAAAATTGTGATGAAAAAAGCTTTAAAAACCCCTAACAATAATTATTCTTTGAAAAAAATATACAATTCAAAGTTTCTAATAATTTTTACTAATTTTTCCAACCACATCTAATTTATTCTTAATAATTAAAACTAATTAAATTTTAGTGGAAACTGAATGAATTTGCTATATAAAAATCTAAAAATCTGGCACACTTTACATCTATATCATTTCTTAAAGAATTTATAAACATGGATGTTGCGAAATCATTGGATTATTTCTTAATTACAAATTTGTCCTTGATCGCAACTGTGATATCACAGTTGTTTCGAAAGAGAATTTGAAGGGATGTGATGAGGCGAACTCTGAGGGATCTTTCATTATGTAGTTATATGTTGACAGAACTTAGGTACAGCACAATCGGATCTTAAAACCACTACGGCGTAGTTTTGTTCAGGTTCCTTCCATGAGTTCATCATGAAAGTCTGTGAGCTATGCTGTGCCTTGTGTTAATAAAGTGATTTTTAACTTGTAATTAATGAGTATATTAAATTCCAATAACCAGAGTATAAGAAATTTGCAAAACCTGTATGTTACAAAAATGAGATTATAAGATAACGAGACTCAGATTTTAAACTTGGTATTGACAATTTCAAATCGATGCAAAAAGAAAATAATAGAGTAAACCTTGTTGTGACCAGAGATAAAAATAAGAAGAAAATTATGTTAAATTATTCGATTTTATATCTGCTAAAAAACCTCAATTTCAATTTTAGAAACTTTTTTCTTTACGTACAGATAAATATAAAAATCCTTCGTTAAATATTCCTCATTGTAGATACTTTGCACAAAGAATTCAGTTGTTAACTATCATGAGTCAAATAAATGGCAATTATACATTAAAAATACTCCTGCTTTTCGGGAATAGAAAATATTGTCGAAATTTTAATATTCAATTTAACTTTTTCAAAGATAAAGCAGGAATCTATAAGGCTTTTATTTATTCAGGCATCTGTGCATATTCAAGGAGAATACTATAAAATAATCTTTTAAAAAGCTTTTTGCATGAAACAGGTAAAACTAACTACAATAAAACTGAACTATACTTATTTATTACAAAAATGTTTTCTAAAACAAATCGTACAAAATCTGGATTTTGAGATTATAAAGATATATAAAAACAATATCTCTCTGGTTTCAGAAATTTATCAAACTACTCAAAACTGTGTGGAAAGAAATAAAAACTATAATTCCTGAATTAAAAAAATATTGGTACTGTTAGAAATCTTTAAATATTGGAATTCGGTTGCATCCTCTGCAATCCTCCATTTCTTCAATCTGCATCCTCTTTCCTAAACCAAGAACTCCCATACTGTGATGTCAAGACATCGTAATAACTGTTTATCATATATATATATATATATATATATATATATATAATAAATATACATATTATAATCCTCAACGCTTGTTTTGCTTCAAAACAGTAGCAGTAACTTTGCCATTGCTGCTTCGCAGAGATTTACTTAAGAACCTTTTAAAAATTTATTGAATTTTATTCCTTAATGTGAATTTATAATCACGGTTTCGTTGTGAAATTTTATTTTTTTCGCCGTTTTACCAATTGTTATTTTTGCATCTTTTTAATAGAATCCGTTTTTCTTAAAAGTTGAATTAGAAACATATTTTTTGGCACTTTATGGCCTTTATGTTGATTCTTATGCCATAAAAATTCAAGCCAATCCAAACCTGACAAAAATAAGTATCTGAAAATTGATTTACACACAACATTTATCTTTGCTTAATGCTTATTCTAGAATTGTCAATAGTTTCTAAAGTAAATTTTTTCTCGATAAATATCAGTTCTTTGTTCCTTGTATCTCTGAATGAAAGTTAATTAAGTTAAAATTAAACTTAGATCATTCTAAAGAAGTTAGAAAAGCTAGTTTTTTCAAAAGTAAGTTAAATGAGGTGAATCTAATTGAAAAATAATATTTTTGAAAAAATTGATAGCTAGTTTTCGTCAATTTCTCTGGCAATGAAACTGACTTTTTTTCTATCTCTATAGTTTCTTATTACGGTTCACAATCATCCTTACTCAAGCCATTCCATTCCCAAGAAAAGTTTCTCATTTTCTCCCGAAAAGACATCATCTTTGAAATTTTCCTTTTAGCGGAGTTTCTTCTTTTTCTCCTCAGATCTCGCCATTTCTTCCACCCTCCCTAGTAAAATAGATCTGGCTATCCCACCGAAGATATGACTTTTATATCTAGAGTAAGGAAAAATAACTGCAACAAAAGTAAGCCAACTGAAATCCGCATTCAAACAATCGCAAGAGTTTTCTAAGAGTTCCACTTCTGGCAAATTTCGAAGGCATGGAGACATGTTTGACCACTCATATATTCTTAGATACTAATAATTGAGTATATTTGTTTTATACAAATCCTTAATGGTACACATATATTGTGAAATATTTTATGACATTAAACAATAGCTGAACTATTGTATAATATTGAATGTTATTATTTAATATTAAGTAATATTCTTTAATATTTAGTAATATTTTTTAATTTATACATAGCATGAAATGTAGTATACGAAAAGCGTCTTTTATTTGTAATACCAAAAAACTTGAGAAATTATTAACGGTTATTGGAGATATTTATACCATTTTGTAGAACATTTATTAGGAAAGGTTTTAATAATTAAAGTCATATCAAAATAATAAAGGGAGTTTTATAATTGCGATATTAATTATCCCATGCATGCAGAAAAACTGCGCATGTGCAAAAAGCAAGAGCTGTGATATGCATATAACATACATTTCTTTGTTTACGTCTGATTTTAAACAACTATTCAAATCTCATTATATCCAAAAGCACGTAATCCAGTATTGTACAGAACATATCAAGTGCAAAATATCTTCGTTTGTGGCATGATAAGGAAAATGAGGAAGGAAGAAACAATCGGTTAGTGAATATCAGAGAACTTAGGGATGGAGCACTTCTGTTGAGCGAAGTAACCGCTCTCTTTAAGATATCATGAGGAGTGCAAATTATCATTGTATCAAATTATATAGAGTTGATAAACAAGTGTAGTACAGTGAGTACAATGCCTTATTTGCATATTTTTAAATTTTAAAGCAATTTTTCTGTTGTATATTTTTAGTAGATTATTTTATTTACACTTATATCATTTTTAATAGTATAAATTTTTCTCAATGAATACAGTAATGATATTGTTTTGTAGCCATTTTTCATCATTTCTAAATGTATTTTTTTTCTTTTGTTTGATGTAACATAACATGCCCATGTCACATCGGGTGGGGAGTAAGATTCAGTTTAAGTTAATTTTTTTTCATGGATACTATGCCACGGGAGACACCGTATGGGTACTGCTAGTATTAAATAATATTCTATTGTATCGTACAACATTGAACTGCAGGCTGTATTATTTGGGATTTATTCATTACTAGCTGATACTGGGCACGTTGCTGCCGCTGAAAAAAAATAATATTAAGTGCAATCAATGAATGATTTGGTAATGTTTTATTGAAATATGATGAACGGTACGACAGTGCATAAAATACGAACAAACAAATATTCATTTTTATATATTAGATTTGTGTATTTTTTTAGAACTGCAAAACTCGGTGTTTCAGAATGGTAATAAAAGAAACTATTTATTGAATCTCGTGATGTATTTAATACTCGTTCAGAATTCTCAAATTTAATTTTAGAAAATGTGATTAAAACACCTTGCTTTGAAATTGGTTAAACATAGAAAATATATTTATACCATAAAATTGTTAATATAGTTGAAAATATAACTTTTGCAAATTAAGACGGTACAAAATTATTTCTACTACAGTATTTTTGGTAGTTTCTGTGAAAAACGCTAAAATTTAAGTAAAATTAAAAAACCCTAGAGCTGGTCTCCCCAAACTTTCTTACCTCTTTGACTTGAGAAGATTTCTATGACATTTACATACTATAACTGCAAAATATTAACCTTTAAGTTGGATTTAACATTCTTCAGAATTTCCTGTTTCCTCGGAGTGTTATTTGGAGATTAATTCTTGGTAAAAATATGCGATTGAGATTCGTATTTAATTTTAGATAAATTTTTATTTAATTTTAGGTAAATGTATTATCCTTATAACCATTCCGTAGGTGTAAATAATAAGCTAGTCAAGTTTCATCGCAATCAGATGAACGGTTTAGGAAGGTATAAGAGACATGCAGACAAACATTCATTTTTATTTATATAGATTTTTGTGATATGAATGGTTTGTTGCGATGGACTCTTTACTTTAAAATTAAATTAATTAATTAAATTAATTAATTAATTGTTTGTTTTAACTAATGATTTATCATTTAATTAAAATTAAAAGTATGTATTTTTTTTCTATTTACTTTTAATTAATGTTAAAAATTATAAAAGATTCAATACATATTTTTTCTTATAATTTTGTGTTTTTAAATATGTTTAGAATAAAACACTAATGGTAAATAATTATCCCGAGTTAGCTAGTTGAGTGTATTTTTATTAAAAATTACTGCAAAATATTACGATATAGTTTTTAACTATACTTTTGAATTGAATTTTTGTCTTTATAGAGAAAATATTAGAAAAATAATTATAAAGGAGAAAAAAAAAACTAGACTAATTCAGAAACATTCAAAACAGATGACATTCTAAAAGAATAGACAAGCTCTATTTTCAGAATTTCCCGTTAAATTTCAAAACTAATTGAATACCTAATTTAACACGATTGATAGAGATAAAAACTAGAAATCACAAGTTAACTTTGGTTAATTAAGTATCGACGAAGTAGCAACTTTGAATAATCAGGCAAACAGGTAAACTTTTGTTTGTATTAATAATTGGAATAAACAGCCTCTTATAAGAATTTTCAACATGCTCAAGCCTAATTTCAAGTCGTATTTCTGGTGAAGAGAATTATGAGTGCCATTCGCAAATCTGTGATATGACTCCTAAAAAATATCAGAAATGCAGTGAGCTACTTTATATCGGATAAAGGTGAATAGTGGAATGTTTTAACATAGTTGAATTTCTGAAATATCAAAATCAATCATTATATTATTGCAACATTGTTTGATATCGGGGTAAATTCAAATTTTAGTCGCATTATTTCCGGAATAATGCAGCCACTGGTAAATGTGAACTTAATACCCCACTCTACTATTAATTTTTTAAAGGTTTCTTTTGGGATTGTGCCATTTTCTTCTTTATACCGACAGGTTAGTGTTTAATTTTCTCAACTACAAAAAATAGGCTTCTTCAGTCCTAAAAAGTCTTCATGGATAAGTGACATCAACAAGCAAAGAACACAAGCAAAACTTTTATGGTTGCTAAAATTTACTATATTGTAATCACAATCAGAAGATCGGACTGGATTTCTACTTTTAACAGGCAGAATGTTGATTTGACAAGTTTTTGTCCTATCTGAATCTTTTTGCTTAAAAGAAATGAGGATTTTGAATTTCTCTGGAAGGATATTCAGTGATACTTTCTATATGATACGATAGAGTTATTTTACGTTTTGTAGACAGTGAGTCCTATTATCATAATATTGTTGCGCAGATGCTTAGTATTTTTAATTCAGAAACTGGCTCAATTTTTATAAAACTGCTGTAGTAAAAATGTTGAAGTGTAATATCTATCATCTAGCAAATTTAAAGCTTTTATTTAATATACGCGTAATTTTAAATCACTTTCGATCGAATTTATTATTATTTTTATTATTTTCAGAAGCAGAACAAAATCTTGTGCAAATTGAATCTTTTCTCTCCTTAATCTTGTATTTTTGTTAACAGGCATTTTCATTCTTTATGGTTCAATCATATTTTTGTACAGATATATCTTGAAATTCTGCCTTTTTTTCATTTTCAAGTAAAGCAAAACAGAAAATAAATGAGTCATAGATTCGCTGATTAGTTAGAACATTTTTCATACTACATGGTTCAAAAGCTGTAGCAATAGACTCTTTATCGGTGGGTATAATGATCGGTGCACTTGTCGTATGCTTATTGCTCTTGCTTGATAAAGATTATTGCGGTTATTTCATCCTGTGCTTATAGATTTATTACATCAAGATTATCAGACATAAATTTGACTGAGGAAATGAGTAAGTCGTTGGTCAAAAAGAAATTTTGTGATGTTGCTTTCATCGGCATCTCGTAACAACTACTACTCTATTCAAACGAGAACTGTGACCTAAATAGTCATTCAGCAAAACTGCATTTAACATTAGATTGATCGAATGTACATACAATATCGTGATAGTATTTAACATCTACAATGATTTCCGAAAGTATCTTATTCATATTTTAGAAATCATTACATCTAGGTTATTTAAACTGTTTTCACTTTTGAACTTCAATGCGATAAAAATATATAGTGCCTTTTACAACCACTAGATATAATTATTTTAATGTCATCTAGATATAATTATTTTTAAGTTACTGGTTATAATTCAATAACTGAGAATATAACTCCTCAAATCAGAATGAAAAATATGTTAACTAGCTATGATATTTTTTTCATAACAATTGACAGAACTTTATAGAAGATTAGTTAAATTGAAGTGTTAAGAACTATTCTTCTAAAAGTCCAATTTTGCAATTAAAAATTAAAAGAATTATCATCCGTAATGGAATAAATATCTGCCTGTGTGATGTGCTCAGAATGGTAGAGTTTGATAAATGTAAGAATGCACTGTTGTTTTGAAAGAAAGAAAAGTAAAAAATGAAATGAGTCACTATATGGTGTGAAATAACACGTAGCACATTTTCCCCTAATTGTCAAAATATTCATCACACTTCATTTGAATTGATTTCATTGAATATAATTCATAAATTCGTTCTAATTGAAAATGAATGCCAAATAATTTATCAATTATTTAATGATTCAAAATTTTCTAATCGCATTCTGCTGTCTATTTCAAAATGAAAGTAAGTAATAGTTATTTTATACCATTATTATTTAATCAGATTCCATTAAGAAATATAATTTATAGTAATCATTAAATGATCTTATGAATGAAGTTTTCTGAAATATATATTCAATACATTGCATTACATTTCGTTTATAGCGTTATGCCAGGAAAGGTTTTTTTTCCCCTCGTAAAATCCTTTTTTTTTTTTTTCAGAGAAAATATTTAGATATGAATCACGTATTTTTCTGTCTTACATACATATATATAAGAAATTCTTTAAACAGAAATTCTTGAAGGCTTTTAATTTAATATGAATCACGTATTTTTCTATTTTACATACATATATACAAGAATTTCTTTAAATAGAAATTCTTAAATGAGCTTAATCTAATATGTTATTTCAATTGATAAAGACAATAATTGCATAGTAGCTATTGGATGCGCACCGAAACCTTTTCCTATTCGGATAAAGTTATACAGCTGCATCTGACAAAATCTTGAGATACCTGTAGCTTATCATCATGTGGAAAAAAATACAAGGACCAAAAAAATTTAGGAGATGGGGTGATATGACATTGTCACCATTACAACAGATAGAAAAAGATTCTAATATTGAATTATAAAAAAAATTGCATTCATGTAAAATCATGTTTATTCAGAAAAGACATCTAAGTAGATAAAATAAAAAATAAAAATGATACCTAATTGCAAAATTTGATCACAATCAGTAGTGCCGTTTCCAACATTCACGAATAAATTCAAATCTATATAAATAAAAATGAATGTATCTCTGTATACATCTTATTCCTTCCTAATTTAATTGCGATGAAACTTGGTCATCTTACTGTTTACACCTACGGAATATTTATAGTATATAGTACAATGATCTAACATTTAAAAAAATGAATCTCAATAGCATTTATTTACCAAGAATTAATATCCAAATAACACTCTGAGGAAGCTATAGATTCTGTAGAAATGCTAAATCCCTGTAGCTATCTCTTGTAGCTATAGTACGCAAATGTCATGCAAGTCCTTCTCAGAGGTAACAACTTTATTACAGATTATGCGAGAAAATTTTTGGGAAACCAACCCTGGGGGTTTTATATTTTAATTAAATTTTAGCTTTTTCTGCTGCAGCCACCAAAAATATAATAGTACAAATAATTTAGCACCAGCTTAATTTTCAAAAATTATCGTTTCAAATATACTAACTATTTTATGGTAAAATGTGTTTTTTATGTTTAATCATTTAAAAGAATATTTTTAATCACATTTTCTAAAATTAAATTTCAGGATTCAGAACGAATATTAAATGAGTCAGGATATACAGTAAAAAAGTGCTTTCTTTACCATTCTGACATAACACCAAGTTTTTAATTCTAAAAGAATACACAAATCTAATATATAAAAATGAATATTTGTTTGTTTGTATTTCGTATACTGTCGTAGCGTTCATCTGATTTCGATAAAACATTGCCGAATTATTGATTGATTGCACTTAATATTTTTTCGGCTGCAGTAACGAGCCGGATATCAGCTAGTATGTTTATTTACAAGAATTGCTTGTTTAAAATGTAAGATATTTGAAATATGCTTTTCTATTCCAAATAAAATTACACATATACCGAAATGTATTTCATCTTTATACAATGTATTTTATCGCATTTTACGTTATTGAGTTATATTTAATTAAAATATTTATAACAATACATTTCCAATTAGTAAAATCTCTAATTTTTTATCACTTAAATTTTTTTTTTTGAAAAATTGAAATTTCCTCTACATCGTCTATCATTTATATACAATGTGCAATTACCATTTAAGTAAATTCCACTAATCTTCTATAATTACCTTAATCTCCAGAAAATTACTCGTTTAAAATTTAAAGTTGATTCATAACATTATTCGCATCCTTTTTGTAGTTATACATGAAAAGTAGTTATACATGTAATTAATTATACATATCTTTTCTGCTAAAGAATATTGAAATGCAAAAAATAGTAAAGTTAATGCATGTATCTGTAATCTTCATCAAATATTGCCTTAAACATTTTACATGAGAAAAATTAAATGTTTATTTAATATTTACACTCAAATATTAAATAAATCCATACCAGACGTATCACTTGATTCTATTGAGTTATATAAAATAATTATTTTTAAGGCAATAAAATTAATTTGAAATAATTTAATAATCCTTTTGATTAACTATTATAAATTAAATATATGTAATCAAGAATTTGATATATTGTTTCATTTTATGAAGGAAATAAAGTAATTGCAGTTGATCTGTTTCATAATTAATTTATGAATTCATATTTGAACTCTTGAACTGTTTTATAATTAATTTATTGATTCTTAAAGTATGTTGTATTCCAAAAGGTTTTTAAAGACTTTCCCAAGACCTCAATTTAATAACAGATTTCTTGTTCCTTCCATACATTTGGGAAAAATGTATTTATTCGGGAAATTTTTTTCATCAAAGTTGTTTCAAAGTATTCTGTAAATTTAATCTCCTTTTATGAAAATTATTTTTTCAATCATATCATCGTGTGCTCTAAAAATTAATTAATTTCTATTTGTTAATACAGTAATCAATATTTACATTTCTTAGATTTAATTAAAAATTGCTATTTGTCCTCTTGGTTAGAATTAATCATTGCTTTTGTATTTATAAAGAAAAACAACAAAACAGTAAAGCTTGTTTCATTTTGTAATTAAAGAGAATGTTTTTAATTATCACAAAGAACACACACATTTTTCGTATTACTCAACTTTAGAGAATATTTATATAATTTCTGGAATAAGTTTTGTAAAATTTTCTTTCCTTCCTTAAACTAGCTTAGGGATCGATTATCTGTAACAGAGCTAGTCTATTTTAAAACTGATAGTTTTCTTTCCTAATAATAAAATTAATATCCATTTAATATAAAAGTTCTAATATTGTTTGAAAACTCCTAAATAACAGTGTATCGACATGTATTAAGACCGATTGCTTTTCTGACCATCAATGAATTTTATTTTTAATATATATATATATATATATATAAAATCATACAAGCGAAATTTCTGATTAATTCAAAAGCTTCGAGAAATATTGATGTGTCTCTTATTTCAGCATCATGCACGAACATAAATGCATGAACTAGAATTGAAGTTCAATGCTTTAACTAAGAAATATAGATTTATTGCTTTTTCCAAACTATATGATTACTTAGTGTGGTATTTTAAGTAATTAAATAGTTAAAATTGGTTGTTGCCTTGTTGTAATTGCAACATTGCAACGTATTCATTGTCGCTAAAATCTCAATTAAATGACTTTCTATTATAATTTCGCTGGAAATATTTTTAAGCTCTGCATGAATATTTCAAGTTACTACCTTTGTCTGCAAAGATTTCAGTTTCAATTTGGATTGGAATTTGTTTTTGTTATGCCAATATTATAGCATCGCGCATCAAGAAGGCTTTTATCATCTTCAGCATTTATTGCTATCAATAATATTGACTTGTATTCTTTAAAATTAGTCTTTTGGATCTAGATATATCATCATCAACAATGCCTTCTTTCATATTTGGATATAAATTATCACTGCTTAATAAAAGTAATTTTCCGCCAGAGCATTTTGAACTGGAATATATCTTGCATTCCATAAAGAGTGTCCTCCATTGTTTTGAAATATGTTGCAATAATCATCTGATAGTGTTTTAGGTCTCAACGTCTCAATTGATTTAGAACACCAGATGTGGTGGTATTTGTTGTCATCTTTGTGGATCGATGAATTGGGCAAATGCTTTTTACATTGTAGCAATAACAATCCATCGTGTTTTGATTTCTTTTCTAGAGACATTTCAAAGTCTTTGCTTATGGAACTTTATTTGTATCGGTAGAAGAACTGCAACAAAATGATTGGTTGCCATGGAAAAGTGTACAATATGCGTGGTGTAATCCAAAATGTTCACTTCAGTATTTTTGTGCCATTACTGATTTGTGCAATTGCTGTGATTCTTATACGTATTTTTATAGTTTAAGTACCATTCTTATATCTTCGTACGGTCACATTATTACGTACGGTCACTCTTGTGGCTTCTATTTCACATCATATATTATGCGATAAAACTGTTTGCTTTGATGTATCCTTCTATGAATTTTTGAAACACACTGAAAATCATTTATGATAAAGGAAAGCATTTCTTTGCATTTTTTGCATTTGCGGGAATTTTAATAATTCAAAAGGTTTATCATCGTCAACTGAGTAAAAATAAAAATTGGAATAATCTATATAAATAAAAATGAATGTTTTTCTGCATGTCTCTTATCCTCTGCCTTACCGCTCACTGATTGCAATAAAATGTCGATTGTTTATCGATTGCACTTATGCAATGGTTATAGGCATAATACAATCGTCTAACAAGTAAAAAAACTAGATATACTTGCTGCTTCATCCATTAAACAAGGTTTAACCTCCAAATAACTCCCCGAGGAGGCACTACAGATTCAAGCAAGGAAATATTTTGTAGCCATTGTACGTAAATGCTTAGTTAATCGTTCTCTGAGACAACAGTTTTATTAGAGAGTATGCGAGAGAGTTTTAGGGGAACTTTTAATAAGATTTTAGCACTTTTTGCAGCATTTTCCGAAAATACTGGAGTGCAAAATATTTAGCACCATTTTATCTTTAAAAAATTATTAATCCACGAATGTCAATGATTTTATAGCATAAATATATTTTCTGTGCCTAAAACACATTTTCTAACATCTGGAGAATTCTGAACTAATATTAAGCAAATCATGAATGATACAAAAGTAGTTTCTTTCATTACTATTCTGAAAGTACAACAAGCATTCTAATTCTAAAAGAATAAAATCTATTATAAAGCAATGGATATTTATTTGTTCGTACCTTATGCGCTGCCGTATTATTCAACTGATTTTTATAAAATTGGTCCAATCATTGCTTGAGCCTGCGCAAAAGTTATAGGTTTCGTACATGTATATATATTATAATCCTATGTTCGTATTCTCTGCGCTACCGTAACTGTTCAACCGATTGCGATGAAACTTATCGATGCCTTTCTAGTTATACAGAATGCAAATTTTCCAGTGATAACACTAATTTTGCTATTTATTAAAAGAATCTTTAAACGATATTTCGATTATACAAATGTACATCGTGTTGATTGCTTTGACAAAAATTGTGTTCCCAAACGTATGTCACTTAATAGATTTAATAGCGCAACATCTAGAAATAAGTCGATTCGAGCTTCTAAAACAAACGAGAATCGACAAGTAAACTATAAAACTGATCCTTAGCAAATTGCAAATTCACACGTTTCAGAGTCTCATAAGTTTGCTGGATAGTTCTTGAGTTTAAGGGTAGTTTACAAGAGTTTAAGAGTAGTTGTTTTCCTTGTCTCATATTCGTCTATTGAATATCAGAATCCATAGACCAATGAGAGGCATGGAAGACAACTATCCTTAAAAGAATGTCTATTGGAAAAAACGTGCTCACACCAGGCATTCCCATTATTCCCACCAACATTGCTTTTGATTTCAAACGACTGCAGCTTCCTTTCGACTTACATTCACAATTGTCATCAACAAGAAGCAAGGTCAATCACTTCAGTGTTTCAGTAAATTTCATTTATTGAATGTGTAGACTTTTTATAAATGAATAATAGCATCAAATAATTTATTAACAGTTTTGGACGGGAACTACTGTCATTTAAATGGACATCACAAAACGTAAAAACTAATATTTTCCAAAGTTGATTTTCAATCCATTTACCTCACAGGAAAGTGAATTCAATATATAGTACTCTTTTTATGAAATTTTACTCTGAATATTCTTTTTTCAGTTCTACAAATATATTTCCATACTGTATGCATTCTCCCAATAAAAATTTTCGATTTGGAACCGTCTGGATAGTTGATCTGAAAAAACATTGGCCAATCTTTCCAGGAATATTAAATTTCAAATTTCTATTTGCATAGAGAATAAAACGAAATGAAAATTTCATATTTTCGGGGAAATTTAATATGCTGAATTTAATGAAGTATTTCTTTTAGAAAGCTGATTTGCTTTCATAAAGCAATTCTAATTTTGAGTATCCAACGTAATTTATTTGGAGGAATCCAGGGAAACCGTCATAATTCATAAAAATCCGCAGAAAGTTGATATGCTTAGTTGAATGCTACGTAAACTAAATCGGCATCATTGCAAATACTTTTTAAACAGGCGACAATCTTTGAGATTGCACTTGAAAAATTTCTGCTTTAGATGTCCATTTAAATATTGTGCACTGTACGCTATTTATTAAGCATTTTACCAAGTTGCAAATAAACATGATTCAAATAACTAGTTGAGTTTATAAATTTACTAAATTATATTTTAACTAAATAAAATATTTTGTACATAATATAAGTTGATGCAACGTGTAAGTTTCTTAAAAATTAAAGTAATAATGCTAAAATAAATATGAAAAAAACTCATTCATTTTTAAAGAATATATATTAGGAAAAGCAATAAAGAAACATTGGCAAAAAAAAAGATATAGAATTCAAGGGTACAAATTTAATTTTCAAAGAATTTTAGATTTTTAACATGCAAAACTATACATTTGCAAAAAATTAAGTCAAAATAATTATTGTTCAAATGGAAAGAATTCGTATTAAAATATTTGCTATTTGTATTAAAAGTAATTAGTATATTATTGCATTAACGATATCGAATTGTTAGATGTAAACAACAAAGTTTAGTAAAATCAGGAGCATTAGATTTAAAAAATAAATTATTATGTATAATTGGATCCTTTATCATTATAAACAGGTACAAAATATTATAATATACATTATAACAGGTACCATCTAAACTTTGTTATTAAGAATTATTAAAGAATTCTTTATACTGGCTGATCATTCTTAAGAAAATTTTCACATTTCTTAAGAATATTAAAATAAATATCTGAATTTTTTTTAAAAAAAATCCTTTATAAATTTTTTAGCTGTATTTATATATATCTTTACAGTACGGAAAAGGAATCGTTAGAGGAGTCATTCAAAATGACAATGAATTAAATTTATAAATTGATATCTACGAATTTACTGATGAGTCAACGGTACTGATAATATTTGAAAAATGAATGGACAAAAAGATTTAGAACATTTCTAACAAATTAACTGTCGTTTGCAGATTCAGAAAATCGACTCCGTAACTAAATTAAGTAAATTGTCCTGCAGCATTGTAAGTTCACTAGTGACGGTTGCAGTGAAATTTCTAGCCCTTCGTCACATTTCGAAACCTACATCTATTAATTTAATCGCCTCTTTCTTAAATAAGTCATCATCGAATCCTCCAACGCATTTTTGACGCAATTTATAATTCAGTTGTCAAATTCAGGGATAGTAATGAAATAGATGAAAGATAAGGTACGGTTTTAATGAATGTGATTAAATGTGAATATATTTCGAAATAGCTTTTGAAGCTTGAAGACACAAATATTTATTTCACTGACATGTGACATGATTTAGAAATTATTATTATTTGGCTTAAACATCGTGCAAATGAAAATGCTAAACAATTTACAGAATTTCATATTCGGAATTCAAGAGCTCCTATATTGCTTTAGAGAACACTGAAAACTTCTAGAGGAATTTTAATCAAAATTGATTAAATAAAAAAATGACAACTTTATATTTGACACACACATTTATATTTGAACATTAACAACTAATTTTTTTCATTCAATTTTAAAACATTATAAAGATTTTTTTTTGTATATTCATGAAAGTAAAACAGAAAATTAATTTAATTTAGCATATATATATTCACACCACATATAGCAAAATAAAATACCACCGCATATACCACAATAAAAATTTTAAATTAAGAAATTATGTTATTTTCTGTTCTTTCAATATGGAGAATAAAAAAAATATCTAGCCGAAAAATAGAGAAAGTTATGATAACGAAATAATAAAAATTAAATTATTAGTGAAATTATAACAAATAATTTACAACAATTAAAACTTCAAATTTGTTGATAAGTTCGTGGAAACTCAAGCGTTGAAAGGAGATCAAGCAATTAATGGATTGAACCATACACCTAACTTGAAGCCAAATATTGAAGCAGCATCGAGTTCATGGAGGGATTAATCAGTCGTAAAGTAGTGAGTCGATAGTTGAGTATAGCTAGAAAGAGGAGACGGTGAAGAATGGCAGACGTTCGTGGGGACCTTACTGTATAGTTATGAGGATTTTCTCTTCCTATTGAGCTATATTTTCCATCATCCACTTGTGGGAACTTATGTATTACTTATGAACGTGCAAGTTGGATTATTTATCTATGTATGTTCCTACTAATATACGTAATTAATTGTTATTGAGGCCTATTGACAATACCATCATCTGTTGCATCGAACCAGTTTGAGTGTATCGGATTTAATATTCATAACAGTATGAAAAATGTGGTAAAACTCTTTTGTAACTTAATTATAGGATATGAATACATAAGACTGATTGTACATATTCAAAAGCCAAAAATATTTAAAAGGGAATTTCTTCATAAGAATAGCTAATGTACTTTAATCAAAACTTTACTATTATTTGTTTATACTTTAAGTTTTGGATTTAACTTACATTATTTAATCGAATTTCATTTCATGTGTTTAATTTTTATTTACAAATTTATGATTTTATACGGTATTCATAGTAATAAACTGACATTCATACGACACATCTGTATTTATATATCTTTTAATATTAGTCATTTTATACATATATATTCTGTTATTATTAGTCATTTTTTTCATAATTTGAAATAAAATTATTTAAATTTTAATATAAATTATAAGGACAAAATATTTAATTATCAATACTTTACATTTGAGATATTGAGGATTTCTGTTAATATTCACTCCACCAGTACATAGAGATTATTAAATGTAACCCATCTCTTAAATCACCGTTGCTTTAATAACTAACTTAGGTAATTATAACTGCTATTGCCTATAATTATCAATAAATAGTTCATCAGAAATCAAAACTAATAACTGAACAATAAATATTTCGCAACAACAATTTATTCAGACATCAAGTTCAGTGTTTATTTGAAATTATTGAAAAATATTATTGTCGATTTGTAATTCTTTAATGATAGTTATATTTCCTAATCAGTAGCATAAACAGTTTTGGTGCTCTCTCTAAACTTTCTTTCGTATTCTTTGATATACTGTTCCCATCCCATTCATACAAAAGAATGACCACAAGAGCTTGGAGTTTTATTTTCAAATTTTTATATGAGGAATTTGTATATTTTTTGCTAAAGGAAACCAAATGCATATTTTGGCCTTCTTTCTGTAAATCTGGATAATACGAAATTTGAAACGGGGCCACAATTGTTGTCAGAAATATATTTATTAACTAACCAAATTTCTTTTATTTAATTTAATTGCGTATTTGATTCGCGTTTACAGAAAGAGCAAAAATGCAGCTAGACATACAATCAGCTGCTCATGGATTGGTTCAAAATTTGATCATACCTGTAGTTTAGATGATATGTCTGTCTAATAAATCTGCTGTTTCATGTTCTTTGGTTTTCAAGTTTTAGACAGCCGGAGAAAGACACATTCTTTTATTGAATTCCGTTAAGTATTTGGTAGAAATATATGAATTCGGTATAAAGAATGTACAGCAAATTTCATCCTTATAGCTCAAAGCGTTTTTGAAATATTGCATTCATAGACAAACATGCATAATTCTAAAAATGTGTTTTCTGAACTCTTGGAATGTTAAAACATAAACATTTGTCAAAATCTAGAGTTGGAAAATTACATTGAATTTTTTTTATTTCAAACGAGAAAAAAATAACCACAAGTTTAACTTAAAGAGCAATTAATCAAAAATGCAATCATTATGAAATTTTTAAAGTATTTTTTAATTAAAACTTTTTTTTCTAAACCAAATTAATTAAAGATACATAGTATTGAGAGTGATAACTCTGCTACCGTTAAAACACAGAGAATCTCAAATTAGGCATAAATATTAGATCTAAAGCAAAAAGAATAAAAAAGAAACAAATACCACTCAACCATAAAATCAAAAAAATATCATTAAAATATGAAAGCAATGCGTGATGCATTTTCACTGATAGCTTTTTTTTTATAGTGATTTTACTCAATTACACAATTCAATTAAAGGATGAAGATGGATTGATTTATTTACTTATGTTAAAGCTAGATAACCTTAATGCTGATATTAATTGTTACCCAAAAGATTTAAATTTAACTGAAAGAAAAGACCAACTTAAAGCTAACTATCTAGATTTAAATATAAGAATTTCTAATGGAAAAACTTTAACAGATATATACATAATAAAAGGAAGGATTTTAACTTTAATATAATCAAACTTAGTAATTACCATTCCAATTAAACTCTAAAATTTTCAAAAATTTAACATTTTCACAATTTAATGGAATATAAATAGTTTGTAATAACAAAATGTTTTATATTAAAGCAACTAACTATGTGTTTAAAAAACTTAAATAGTAATGAATATCCGAGAAAAGTTTACGATATTGAGATATTAATAAGAGAACATTTATTTAAATTTTAACTTAACTCCAGTTTCACTCAATAGATGGCGTTCCAATTGTTTTTATGATAACGTTGCATGTGACCAAACTAGGTAGGCGTATATAACTCGGTTAAATTAAATTTACCGCATTACCTTCAAACGTGGTTAAATTAAATTTAGTATAACGAAGTGCAATCTCCACCTTTAGGTTTTTTGCTTAATTCTGTCATTCAGAGATGCTTTTTCAATTTGGTAAATGTTCAGCTTTCAATATTTTTATGAAATTAGTCTTATAATCTTGTTTTGTCCGGTTTGATTCATTTACTTCTTTGATTTATTTACTATTATTGTATAAATTTTGTATATTTCAATTTTGTTAAACTAATTGTATTTCTAAAACCTCAATTTTTCTGAAATTTTCGGGTTATGAGGGGTCAATTTGTAGGACGAGAGTCGGACTTCAGTTGGTCTTTTAAATTTATTATTTATTATAATTACACTTTTCTTTTGTTTCAAAATGGGGAAAAATAATCTTGGAGAATTTGAAATAATTTAACAATTTTGTCATTTTTTTTTCTCTCACTCAAACATTTCGAGACAACCTATTGCTATAGACACAACAAAAATGTAAGGAATCGATTTCCGTTTTCCATTATTTACAATTCTCTCCAAGCGTCTAATAAACCTATCAGACCAAATATGTCTCTAACAACCCAACTTGCGATTCGACTTCTTCCGTATCTCCGCCGAGTCCGAGCTAAATAAAGAAAGCGTGGATTCACCATGGTTATCTTCTGGAATCCAGTCTCGAGCGGCGCCCGTCTTACATGCCTTTCCTTTCAGCGATATTTGATGATCTTCCAGATGCGTAGCTGTCTTTTCTCGATTTTTTTTACTGCCTTCTACAAATAAAAATATAATAAAAAACTTTAGGATTTTACGGATTTAAAAAAATAATAATGGCGAAGAAGCTTGTAAAGCGGACTTTTTGTAAGCAGATAAGAAGTTGATGTAAATATCTTGTTACGAAAGAGAGTTTCTGGTTCTTCTCTAAGAATATTTTTCAGAAACCTTTAAATTCAATTACTTTAAGTGTGTATCAGTTTTAATTAAATCGGATTTGTGATGATATTTTTCACCCTTAATATTTTTTTATTCGATTTGTTGGTTTAATTTTCTTGATATTATTTCTGTGAAATTTTAGGCTTTAGAAAGAAATTGATTTTGTGAAAAAAAAATATTTAATTTTATCGCTATTTTAATACAGTTTATTGATTGAATTATGATGAAAAACTCCAATAGGATTGAAAAAATAAGCATATGAGTATTTCAAATGCTTAATTATAATTTGTTTAGAATAAATTCAAAATAAAATTCTTTAATTTGATTTACAAATGACGTTTTAACTATTGGTATTACTTATTTTTTAATAAATTAATGTGATATTTCAAATGCCAAAGCAAAAATTTAATAATATCATTTGCTTTTCGAATAAAGAAGTTCTAGTAATAAAGAAAACAGCATCATTCTGTGAAAAACAGTATTAATATTTAGTGTTCATATTTAGTAAAATAAAAACAGTATAAATATTTAGTAAAATAAAAAAAATATTTGTGTTCATATTATTTATTAATCACTCGTTAAATGTAGTAATATGTATAAATATAAGATAAAAAAAAGTTTTAAGACATATCAATCACAAATACGAATGGCAAACAAATTTCTCCTTAATAAGTAGACTTTAAAACTGAAAAATATGCGTTAATAAAAAAGATATGAATAAATTAAACTATTTTATATATTTTTTCCATAGTTCTTTATATTTTAATCAAATATATATATATTTTAATTTTATGAAACTTCTTATTATTCAACTTGCTAACAATAATTTAACTGTCCATTTTATTCTGCAAAAATACTAAGTTACTACTTATATTTTATATCGCAATACTTGTGGAATTTTTTTTATTCTACAAATTCACCTATAATTAATATTTTAAATTTCAAGGAATTGTTTGTTGAAGTGTCATGAAACGAATATAATATATAAGCATACAGTGAAAATCAATAAATAAGTCATTAAACATTACTCTTATCATTTAAATGGGGTATATACACTGATGAAAAAAAAATGAAGTTTGTTATTAAATTTAAGTTTGTTATTAAAAACCCTATATTCAAACATGAGTGTTTTTACTCTCTAAACGAGGCTATTTGCTATAATTTATTTTTACAAAAAATAAATTATCTTTCCGAAGAAAGCATATATTTTCCAAAAGTTTTATTATCTACACTCATGGAAAAAAAATCCCAACACCAAGAAAAAATTATTGTATAGTAATGAAATTTTAGGAATACATTTGTCTAGGTAACATATTTAATTGATTAAAGTTTCAAGATCACAGATAGAGCCATTGGCGAGAAGAACTATTTCAAATGTGAAATGTTTGTACATTAGTAACCAGTGTAACTACCAGAATTTTGAATGCAAGCATGCAAACATGTATGCATTGTGTCGTACAGGTGTCGGATATCAGTTTGTGGGATGGAGTTCCATATCTGTTGCACTTGGGCGGTCAATGCAGGGATGGTTAATGCTGGTTGTGGATGACGCTGGAGTTGTCGTCCAATGAGGTCCCATACGTGCTCGATTGGAGAAAGATCTGGTGATCTAGCAGGCCAAGGCAACATTTCGACACTCTATAGAGCATGTTGGGTTATAACAGCAGTATGAGGGCGAGTGTTATCCTGTTGGAAAACACCCCCTTGAATACTGTTCACGAATGGCAGCACAACAGGTTGTATCACTAGTCAGGGTGCGTGGGCACTAGAGTGCTCCTGCTGTCATACGAAATTGCTCCTCAAACTATAACTCCAGGAGTAGGCCCTGTGTGTCTAGGCCGCAGACAGGTCACTAGCAGGCGTTCACCTGGCCTCCTTCTAACCAACAAACGGCTATCACTGTGACCAAGGCAAAACCGGCTTTCATCAGAAAACACAACAGATCTCCACTCCATCCTCCAATGCTCAAAGCTCTTGCTTGACACCACTCACGTCGCAAACGGCAGTGGTTTGGAGCCAGTGGAATGCACTGTACAGGGCGTCTGGCTCGGAGCTGTCCTTGAAGTAACCGATTTGTAACTGTTCGTTGTGTCACTGTGGTGCCAACTGCAGGTCGAATTTCAGCTGCAGGCGCAGTACGATTAGCCACAGCCATACGCCGAATACAACGGTCTTGCCTCTCAGTAGTACAACGTGGCCGCCCGGAACCTGGTTTTCTTGAGGCAGTAACCTTCCCTTGACCACTGCCGCAATACTCATGCACAGTGGATACATTCCTGCCGAGACTTTCAGCAATATCGCTGAAAGAAAACCTACCTTCTCGTAGCCCTACAACACGACCTCGTTCAAACTCAGTGAGCTGTTGATAATGGCTTCTTCGTCTTCTCAGAGGCATATATATATATATATATATATATATATATATATACAGTAAACTTTCGCTACAATGATACCCGAGACAACAATAACTCCCTCTACTACAATACTGTTTTGTGGTCCAGGTGATTTTGCATATAAACTAATGTTAATCTCCCCTCAATATTGCGATATTCTCTAGAACAATAAACTCTGTAAAACGATTTTTTCAATCTAAATTTCAGTATTATTTTCTCCCTTTATAGTAATATTTTGATTTTCAAATGCTTTTTTTTTTTTCGTTTTCTTTTGTTATTTTTTCCGTCTATTAAGACTCATTGTGGATATTCAACTTATCCCTGAATAAATAGCTATTGTTCAGATTTCAAAACAGAATGAAGATCACCCTTTTGGGAATTGGAGTGGGTGAGGGGGGCTGGGTGAAGTGTAAATGTATGCCTAGTCTCATTTCCCAGTAAGCTTTGGAATTCTGATAAGGTTTAAGGACATCTAGACCTGTCTGGTCACCTTGTCACAGAACAAGTGCCCTTTTTTAGAGTAACAGGGGGAGATGGAGTCGGGATGTTGTTAAGTGACGTTCTGAAAAGTGAGTTCAAAGGTTGTTTTATAGTCTTTAACGATTTCGAGTTCTAAGCGAAACATTTGGTTTAAACTTTTCTTTCTTTCACGCGATATTGTTCCCTAAAGGCCTTATCACACGGTGAAACGTCGCCAGCACTTTTCCGTTTCTACCCTCAAAAACCGGTCAAGCAATTTTCATAATCGACAACTTATTCGAACAAGTTCGAAAATTGGTATTGTTGAACTTAACAGTTAAAAAAATGAATAAACAAACAAAAATATTGGATTATTTTCAATAAAAAGTGTTTTCAGGTATGTGAATATTTCTGTGCTTATTTTCTGAATTTATCTTATTTATTTATTTATTTAGTATTTAAACCACTATTATTAGTATTTTACAAATTAATTTCTTCTAAATATAGACATAAAAGTAGTATGTTATGCCCCTTAAACTAATAATAATAATAAAAAACTCTTATTAAATGCTCAAAATATGTGGGCCCTCGATATAACAATATGCCTCTCTACAACAATATATTTATTTGGTCCCTAAAATACTGTTGTAACGATATTGTATTGTTGTTTCACTGTATATATAATATTGTTCTCAATGAGTTTTGTTTCAGTATTAAGAGATACATTATGTAACTAGTTATTTAAGATTTCTCATTTAATAAAAAGAAGGAAAAAAATTCTCCAGTTTATAAAGGTTAAATACCAAAATACTAATTATAATGCTGCTTCTTTGCATATCAATGCTTTTTCGCAAAGATATCGCACAATATTAGGCACACTCAAAGCAAGATTTCATTTATTCAGTTATTCATATTTAATACTTTTAGTATCAATTAGATATTATAACTTTAATCTCTTTTGTTGCCATTAAGGTATGAGATATATCTAATGACTAAAATAAATTATCATGGCTAATATATCAACAAATTTCGCTGGATTTAATAAAATACGATGCAGAACAGCAGTGAGCTTCGCTGAAATGAATAGAACAACAATTCTAGAGAAAACGAGTTTTACTATAACGCATAAAACAAAAAATACTAGATTTACTTTTTGATTTTTAAATAATTCTGAATCCACATTAGTTAGAATGGAAAGTCAAATACTGAAAACCCTTTTCTATACAATCTTCACTATTACTTCATTAATACGGCCATGCATATTGAGAGGAATCAAATCATTTCAGCACCAGCAGGAATTTTACAAAGTAATACAATTTACAATTGTTAGAAACTCATTTAAATTTATATTTTATAACCCAAATTAGAATAAAGTTATTTCTAAAACCAATAATAGTTAATTACAAACATAAAATTCTTCCAATTATTTTAGAATTAAATTGATATATTATTTCCGAATATACTTTAATTATGAACTTACTTTGAGTATTTTGCAACAAAAATTTAAATAAATACTACTACTAAAAGTTCAGTTCACGCAATTAACAGTTGAATTCATGTCCACCTTTTTGAAAGTCAAGAGATGATACATAAACAAGTCGAACGAAATTTTCAAAATATAATAACAATGAATATAACATCATATTTTTATTAAATAAAAAATTACTATCAATTAACCACTTAGCAGTTTTATTTTCTTTACTATCTAATAAGATGGATCCTTCTATTCTGGGAAATTTTTCTTATGTTGATGCAAATAGAAATGTATTGAATACTTGACTTATCTATGCATTCGAAGTAATTTTAATATTGAATTATAATCGTTATGAATGGCTTATTTTTTGCTTACAACTATGAAAATTTGATAAATCGATGCACGTATCGCACTCGGGCAAAACAGTTAAGTGGTTAAGGCTTCGATTATCGTGCATATATAATCGGAAGCATTTAAATGGTTAATAGATATCCCTAAAGCAAAAAGAGAGATTCATAATTATAATTTTAGTGTAAATTAGATGCTTAAGAGCAAGTACCGAATGATTTGAATAAGCTTGGAATGCTTATGGAGCTTTTATATAACTAAAAATATCAAATTGAATTCAAAATATAAACTTTTACATAAGTTTATATTTCATCTATTTCTGAGCAAATATTCAACTTCAAGAAATCCTATCGATTTTGATGACGATAACATTGCAATTCGAAGAGGAAAGAAATCATTTTTTGAGATTCAGAATACTCTCATTTCAAGCATTTATTTTTTTTATTTTTTAAGAGTAACTTTACTGATGGCTGAGTTCTATCCAATTACTTGTAGTCGGAACTATTGCTAAAAATAAATTGCCTACTCCTGTAAAGTAAACATATATTTGAAGACAAATTCAGCCATCAAAATGGCGACTGATAGAAAATATATCCCACGAAAGCTGGAAATAGGGTTATAAATTCCATCAATCAGATTTAAAATATCAAAAATGTTGAGTTAGAATGAATTTCTAAACTCATGTGCAGCTGCTAAATAGAAGGAAGCAATTTTTAAAGTAATTTAAAATGGATAATTTTTAGAAGTTAACGATTACTTCACTCTATCACTTTCGCTTGCATTTCACATGCACTTCTTTTTAATCTCTTAAAGTATTCATGAAATAAATTGGGTAGTGATTTTTTTGTATACAATTTTAGGAATATGAATTAAGCTACTCAATTTTCGTTATCTAAGAAAATTCATCTATGTATTATGAAATAAAAATCTATTCCTTCAAGCGATAAAAGAAAATGAAGTCCATCACTTCATGTTAAATCCAACAGCAAAGAATAAATATTTACTTAGTAAATTTCTTTAAAAAAGTTTTATTGAAATAAATTTTCCCATCCTGTTGCGAAAATATAAATTTCTACTTCCTTTTCTTCTTTCAAAGGTTTTCATAACAGCTTGATGTTGGTAAGATTTATTTTTTATTTATATTTTTTAACAAAATATATTTGCATGTTTTGAATTGTTCTGGCATTAGATGGATGAAATTCTTAATTTATTGTTCATGTATTTAGCTATTATTTTAGTTTTTTTTTTTTTTTTTTTTTTTGCAAAATTAACTTATAGTGTTTTATTCACCATTCCACAAGATGTTATGTAGAGATGGTTAATATTTTTCATTTATTAAAAAATACAAAATTCCTTTTACGTTGCATTGGTTATAAAACAGAAATACAAAATATTAGTATTTGGTTAGTTCTGATTTATGTTTAATAAAATTTTATATGAAAGTTTACATTTTTTGCGGATTCCAAGTAAGGTATTATTTCATTCACATTTTCATACACACGATTCTTTTCATATTTCATCTTTCTTTCTTTTGAATTTTTTACCATGCATAAAACCCATAATATTAAAGCTCACCGAAAGAAGTTTCATAATATTGTACTTTAGCTTGGAAATCTAACTGATCTATTGTTCTGCTTTGAAAAGTCTTCATACATCATTTTTTTAGATTTCCAGCGTTTAAATTTATTTGAAAACTTACCCAATGTTGTAATGTTTCTAATAATAGGTGTCTTACAATTAATATAAGATTTCAATTTGCCACCATTAGTGTACTGGAGAGTTGGCAATCCTGTTAAGAATCCCATTTTACAGCTAATAGTTTAGGGTTAATAAAAAGGGAGTGTTACACGATAGAGCAACACATTTTCTTAATATTGGATTTAAAAAAACGCAATTTTTAAAATTCTATTTTTATTGAATTGTAAAGTACGCAGCATAGGGTTGTGTATGTAATAACACATAGATGAAATGGTATTTGCTACCACATACGAACTCGTTTGTTAAAAATTTCCCAGATTATTTTCAATAAATGTGGCTGAATTTCCTTAATGCCTCTTTGAATTTACAATGCACGCGTGCTTGTGGACTTATTGGTATAGACTTTTGATTTCAATAACTCCTTAAAAAGATATTTAATGGTGATAAAGCATACAATCTAGAGGACCAACTTATTCTCAATTTTTTGAACTGTGGCTGCCGGATTTTCATTATCCTTGAAATATTTTTTAAAAATTGTTCATTATTCTATCGTATAATACTACGTTTTTACTAACCCTAAGCTACCAACTATCAAATGAGCTTTTTTAATAGGGTTACCAGCTCTTTATTGTACGAATGTTGGCAATTCACATATTACATTAATTTTGTGACACCCTTTATTTGCTGACAAGTAAATGCCTCTTATACAGAATTCTGCAAGAATTCTAACTAAACGAGGATGAAAATCATGCGCATAATTGCATTTTTTTTAACACAACAGATAACGATTTAATTCCCGATGTCATTACAGCTTGAAGAGATCAAATCTAATCTACCAAAATAAATTGCCGTTCTTCGAATAAGCAGGTCATCGTAAATTTATTCTGTTTACGACATTACAGTTTCTAATGATATCACGTCATGTTTAAAAAAATTAATTTGCCATTCACTTTCTCATTAAATATAATCATATCTATAAAAGCGGCTACAATATATTTTCTGATGAAATATCACTGTTGCATAATCTTTTTTAGATATTGTTACGGATTTCCTATCCTAATCCGTCGGGTTCGTTTACCTGTATAGTGGGTGTGCATGGTGTGAGAAGATGAGCACACACAATGATCACTCCTTTAGTAGACGACACAACACATATGACGTTTATTTACAGGAGGAAGACAGAACAGTACAAGGAAGAAAAATATTCACAACACAACTAAGTACAAAAGGCAACTATATACAGACGAGACGAACACATAGGACAGCACACAGCAGGACTCTGAGCAGACCCACAAAGTGCCCCACAATAGCAGCAGTAGTGCACACGCAGAAATTCCGTAGTGACAACGTCCATAGCTCACAAAGCGGTTAGACAGGTTTCAGGCAGGAGAGTTAATCTTTAAGGGATTCTGTCAACGCTAATAGTTCTCTCCCTATCAGGCTGATATTACTCCTCTGTCTCTTCTTGCTTTCGCTGCCGACTCACTACTTCATTACAACGGAACTCATTCCCGATAACGACACAGGCTTCGTCAGAATACGCCACACAACACTCCTTCGTTGCTTCGATATTCTCCCGGCGACTCCTGCTCTCAGGACTCTTCTTCAAGATCTCTCAATTCAGGTCTACTCAGTCGACCACGCAGTCAGGATCGACACTCACAACAGGCTTCGGCAGAAAACACGTCTATTACACACAGCGATCCAGCTCTCCACCGATAGTCCGGTACTTTCTCGGCAATTCCTCCGTTCAAGACCTCTCTATTTCGGTCTTTTCAGGTCCACCATACCAGACCTCTTAGAATCCGATGACTGGTCTTATATATCGCCTTACATAGCATGAAAAGGTGGGGCTAAATTTTCTGAATCAATCAGAAGCATTCTGGATGTATCTCGGCTCCTAATGGACGGCTCGGGAAAATTCTCGATGTTTCGGGTATTATCCATTTTGTCGTCAAAGTCTCCAAAGTCGTTGCCAAGCTGTGGGATCTCTGATGTCACACCTGGGTACCATTCAATACAAATCACTAAATCTGTCTTTTGTACGATTGCATCATTTGTGCGGGAAAGCAAAATTACAGATTCGTAATAATATTAAATAAAAAATTTATCGCCTGCTATTCATTATTTTATGCACATGCAATTTTTATTTTTTGAGGAATTACTTTATTTACAGCTCCAAATGAGCATTTTAATAATTCTGTAACAATTTTCAAGTTTTTTTAAATTTTTAAAAACCTTTAAAAAACGTTTAATGCTTTTCTACATCTTCAAAAACAATTTTCTTAAATTTTCATTTTTATTAGAATTTTTTTAAATGAAAAACTTCAGAAATCAAAATCTAATGAGTATTTTTATTTCAAAGTTGGTAAAATAATGTCTCCACATATTCTCCAGTTCTTGATGCGGAGAATAAGCAAACTATTGATTTAGTAGAATTCTATAGTTTATTCAAGGCTTTACTATGTAGAAAAAATATTGAAAATTTCATTTTAACCAAATCCAATGTTTGAAGAATGGATTGATATATAGATTATGAATTATTTCAAAAAGTTAGTTAGGAAATTTATTTCTTCAGTTATTTTCAAAATTGAAAAGAAAACGTAAATTTCAATTTCATTTCCATTCAACTAAAAGTTTTATTTATTTTGCTTTTTACCTCTTTTTTTCACTTTTTTCTAATTAAAAATTTTTTTAATCATTTGATTGATGTGTTTCATAAGTATTTTTTTCAATCAATTTTAGTAAAAATATAACTATTTTAGAGTGTTTTGCAAAAAAAAAAAAAAAAAAAATCAGAATGTAGTCACACACTTTTTTATTTAGTTCTTCGTACCCACACATTTATATTTATTTTGTACCATGTGATTCGTATTTCTTTGAAGATGCGTGATTTCTAAAAGCTTCAGAGTGGATTCTTTACTGAATACACAAAATTGCATATAACGAATTGTGAAAAACAGATTTCTCAAATTTCTAGAGATTTTCATTTTCTGTCAAAAAAGTTTCGAGTTTAGAATTAGTCCCAGAAATTAGAGATGTATATTCACAATTATAATTGATAAAAAATCAATGATGTTAATAAATTAAAATTAATATAAGATCGATTAATCCTTTGCCAATATAAAAATTGCATTTTTTAAAATTTACATAAATATAAAAAAGTATAAAACCAGTAAAATATTTTCCTCTCATTTTCAATCCTAAATCACTAAGAAATTGTATTTCCTCTGTTTGATGACATTTTAATTTATATAGTAAGAAATAAATTACTTATTGTTGATTTTTGGGGAACTCTTTAATACTATATAAATATATATATATGTTATCGAATTTTATTTTCTAATATATTTCCGTTACCATATGAAAGTAGTCATAATTTATGTCTTAAAACAAATACTGGATTATTAACATAGCATTGATATAATTTATAATAATTTTAAAGTTAGAAGAATCAATCTCCTAGGAAAAAAAACAACATTTCCTGACTTAGAAAAAACACATTAATCTGAAAATTTTCCACTTTTAGAAGATGGGAAAGAAATTTTTAACTAAATAATAAATAAAACGTATTTCTTTAGAATTTTAAAGAATGTGCTGTATTTACATGGGACCATAGTTTTCTTATAAGAGACAAAAAAAATCTGCTATATTTGTTACTGGTAAAGAATTTTTTGGTTTATTTCTTCTTCGTCGTTTTAAAAATTGAGAGAGGTCTTACTAACCGAAGTTGGCTTAAATGTTTTAACTGACAGCATTGTATTTACCTTGATTGCAAAAAATATATGATGCAACAATGATATAAACATTTAAATGTTCAATCAAGTTTTTATTCATTCATTTCAATATTTCTATCAGTTAGTTGAATAATAATAATAACAAACTTTTAAAAATTGTTTCTACTATATATCCTAAAACAATATTAAATATTATCATTATTTACTGGATTCAGTAACATAAATTTACATTTATATCACAGATAAAATATTTAGAAATTAGCTCTTAATTATTATTTGCACTTTAAACATACTTCATAAACTCTCATCATCTCGCAAAACTATACCAACCCTGGATGTTCCAAGCGAAATATAGCTAAAGCTCACATCTCTAAACCCTAACAACCACCCCGATTATCCACGCACATTCACTTGACGGTCTGCAGGGTAGCTATGACCGCTGTAACATCACAACATTACGCAGGGCCATTTTGTTCATAAATAGCCTAAATCCTAAACACCGGGCAGCGGATTTGCTGATTTGATTTCCTTTACAGTCCATCGTCTCTGGAGACAGTTTTACGATAGCTGTTGGTTTAATTAGAATTGCGCTCTATTTGACACCCGCCACAGATCCAAGCAAAGTCAAGTGTTCATTAAAATAGACTCCATAAGTTAGTCCATGAATGCAATTTACCCGAGTAGAGCTCCCGGACAGAGTCCCTATGCCCTTCTCCTCCCCACCAACCTCCCCCACTGCTACTTATTAGCCTGCAGACATGAAGCTCAATCAAGTAATAGAGGTAGGCAGAGCCTGCATGGGGCAGTCGGTATTACCTACCTGTCTTTGTGAGAAATCGCCGGAGTCGAGATAATGAAGGAGGAGGATTTAGGATTTACTTGGCATCCATCGGAACAAAAAGGATGAGCATAATAACCGCCTTCGTTCTTGGTTTTCTTCCTAACGCCACCGTAGAAATAACTGTTTATTTATTATCAGAAAGGATGAATAGGTACAAAAGAGATAAATGTACCTCCTAAATAATGGTAGCATTGTTTTAACGTGAAGAAAATGTGTTTGCTTAGCATAATTGGCTGTAGTTCTTACAAATGAATAAGTGTTTGGCTACACTGTAAATTTTAATTGAAAACAAATTCATTATTTAGTTTTTTTTTAGTTATTTTGAGCTTATGTCTGTTACTGGTTAAAATCTTTGAATAAATTTCATGCATGGTGTTAATTATTGGTGTCAAACATTGCTGATAGATACGTATTTGGTACGTTACATATTACTGGTATGTGTTTGAAAGTGTTTGTAGAACAAACAACTGTCACACTGTATCGTGAAACATTTTTAAATTTATAAATGAGACATTCAAAACCCTAAAAGCTTGACAGAAAAAAAAGTAAATGTAGTAATTCTAATGCTATTAAATATTCTTAAAGCAGAAAATATAGTTTTCAGTTTCTCCATTTTGATGGTTACTCTGAAAACCATTAAAATGATAAGAACTGAAATAGTAGACGATTAATTAAATATATATTTGATGATATTTTTATTACCGAAGTATTATCCACAGAAAACATTAGATTAACATTCAATAAATTTCTCGATAATAACTTAAATATGAATGATAATTTTACATAATACATATTTCATATAACGCGTCATTTTTAAAGAAAATCTTCGCTCTATAAATTGAATAATTTAACCTATATTTATAATCTAAAAATATTTGTACATATATAGATTCTTTATTCTATAGAACTGATAGCAAGATAAAAAAATATATACATTTATACAAAAAAAATCTATAAATTAGATAATTTAATCTAAATATATAAGCAGATAATTTTGCGTAAAGTTTATAATAAGTTTATAATATCCGTTTAGTAATAAGGTTCATTTTATTTGCCTAATGTATGCTGAATAAAAATGGTTACACAGCTGACAAAAATGGAAAGTTACAGAAAATAGTATGTTATGCCTAAAATGTTGAATTTCGCATATAAAATTGGCCTTATTTATTATTGAATGATTTGAAGTTACAGCAATGAAACTAGCTATTATTTTCAAACATATTTTTTTCATTACATCAAAAAACAATTACTTTTAAATTATATATTTAGATTGTGATTTGAAGTCCCAAAATTTTCTTTTAAAACCTGGATTCTTAATTTATAGATGTTTAATAAATTTTCTTTTTAAAATAACATGGAAGAAAACTATTTTTTCAAATATTTAAATATTCTTAAAAAACCTTTAAAGAAAAATTTAAATATGTTTTTAACTAAATATTTACTAGTTTGTTTGTTTGGATTCCAAGAAATTCTGCATATCCCTTGATAGAATCAAACATAATATGACACATTTATTTCATAGTATGAATAAGGATTAAGTGCGCTTTTAAAATATTGCCATACATCTCTAGAGAGACAGTGAAAATGGATTAGAAGGATGTTATGTTTTTCTTCAATAACTGCAAAGAGTATTATTGCACAAAAATTAATTTTTGTCCACCTTAAACAATAAAAAAATTGCATTCCAATGACATAAATCCTGTTTCTACACAACGTTTTTGTAATTTCAATTGATTTTTCAATTTTAATTCATTTTTAATTATTAATTATAAATTAATTAGTATTTAATGTATTCCAAAACTAATTACTGTGCAATCAATGATTCTTGATTAATAAATAATACTTAACAATTCTTTTTTTGTATGAAGCCTTTTTGTGTTTGTTTAGTTTTAAAATCGATGCTTTTTTTTCCTACAGATATTTAAATTCTTGATTTTTTTTCCTATCCATACGAACACAATAATTTCCTTTTTAATTTTGTCATTTAAAATTGCTACAATTGTGTTGTTTGAATTATTTTTTACTCATAATTTAGTTCTTTTACTTGGGAAATATTTTAAAAGTTT
>JAPMOQ010015927.1:521442-575055 GCA_026543055.1 Argiope trifasciata
ATAGAATGCTGATTTTTAAAGTTTCTAATGCTGTGCAATATTTATTTATGATTTCAAAAAAGAAGGGAAATGAATAGCAAGATAACAAAGCGGAATACATTTTGAAATTACGAAATCATTTTCAGGATACATGGAAAGCTTTCCATGTAGCTTAGTAGAATGTTTAAAGCATGGAAACCTTTCAAAGAATGCCTAAAGCATGCAAAGAAAATGAATTTAAAGTTAATTTTACACATTTACACTCTGAAGAAATGGATGTTGATTGATGAAAAATTCTGTCAAAATCCGTCTGTTTAAAAGTTTAGTTTTATAGTTTATACATGTTGATATAAATACGATTGTTTAGACTGCTGCACGAAAAATTTGAAAAAAAAAAGGTATAAATTTAAACTACTTGTAAATTTTCAATCAATT
This sequence comes from Argiope trifasciata, assembly GCA_026543055.1. Taxonomy (NCBI): domain Eukaryota; kingdom Metazoa; phylum Arthropoda; class Arachnida; order Araneae; family Araneidae; genus Argiope; species Argiope trifasciata. The sequence continues at coordinate 521,857 of JAPMOQ010015927.1, forward strand.
TGAATAAAAATAAATTTAATAAATATTTAAAAAATAAATATCACCGGTACAGTACCGAAATGATGTCTCAAGAATATTAAGATATTGTCTTATTGAGTAAGCAAGATATTATCTTAATGGGTGGGCTATCAGAATGGTCATAGCCAGTCACACTTTATTAGTATATTCAAATTGAAACTTTGAAAGCCATTCCCTCTAGTCTAGGTGGTCATTGCACTTAAACATTTTCATGAAGGAACTTTATAAAGATATTCTAACATTGTACTAAATCTGATCCCGAATTAAATTGTTGAACACAGTATCTCTCTTTGTAAATCAGTATGGTTTTGAATTATCATTTTAAATTCGTAGAAGTAGTTAAAATAGAAACTGATCGAGGACAAATTTTTTGATGGATTTTGCTAAGAATTTCTCAAAGTCTCTTTAAATTTTTTTAATTGTGTACATTTTGCTTCTCTTATTTGTGTTCTACAGTAAATATTTTCACTTGCACTCAAACAAAGAGACAGAAAAATTTTCATTAATTGAATATCGTTCGAAATTTGGTAAATTGTTTTATAAATATCACATACCAAACTGTCAAGTTTAAAGGATTTTTGGCTACTCAAACGTAGTTTTAAAAACAATGTTTTTCAAATTTGTTTCTGAAACTTAGAGATTAATTAAAATCTAATCGAAATTTTTGGAAATTACAGTATTCTCTATTGGTATACTTTGTAAACGGAAAGTAAAAAAGCAGAATAAGTGACATAAATTTACAGCATTCTTGCCTATAGAAAATAAATGACTCCCCTTTGTGTTACAAAATGGTTTTCCATGTTTTATAAAAAAGAATCTAAGCAAATATTCAAATCTTGCAAGAATCAAGTTTTTACACAACTTGTTATAGTCAATGTTTTAAATATATAACGAAAATAAATATTGGAATTGTACATAATTACTATACAAATAAATTTTAATAAATCATCTACCCAAAATTAATCAAATTTCAATCAATAAATTTAAATTAATCATTTTCAATCAATTCAATTTTATAAAAAATAATTTTCAAACAAGAGATGAATGGTAAATATTCAGCTTAAATACTATATTTAATGCTATAATATTAACATATCTAGATATTTTTAAAGCATTATTCATTTAAATTCTCGTTTATTTTCCCAACTCATTTTTCAAAACACGAGATTATCATGTAATTTATTTTAAAATCACATTTAAAACTCAAAAATATAGTTTCACAAATCATCATTACTTTAGAACATCATAAATCAAAATACATGCATTTGCTTAAAGTGTAATAAATCCATAAGGCATAATTAGTCATTTGGAGGAACAAGCATTAACAAAGGACAAAAAAGCAGAAGGGAATCTTTTATATGGACTTTGAATGTATTTTAAATACGAAAAGTATTTATTGGAAATGATGTTTTATCCGATTTCGGCCATCTTTTGAGGAAGTGACAATAAGGCCACAAAACGGCACAATATACAGTGGAGTTAAGGAAAGACAATCCGAAGAGTGGGATCCAATAGCTGCGGGGACATGCCAAATCCAGGTTTACGGTATTCTATTGTCTGTGCGAGTGATTGATGCAGCTGGTCTGGACCGGGAACAAAGACATAATGGCAAGGACGGAGGCGTTTTTCCCTATTTCTTATTATTCTTACTATTATGTAACTATTGCCTTGCCGAGGTTGAAAGAAATCACTGGAATTAGTGCCACAAATTTGGATCAATCGATGCAACTGTAATTAGCGGGAAGAGAGTAAACAAAAAGAAGTTATCTTTTGATTTATATACATGGTTTAGAGTGTTTCCCAGAAATTAAATGGACACTTATTTTTTGTCCTTCTCTTTTGTAATTAATGTTAGCCTCCCAAAGACGATGAAAATTAATGAACAATTTAACGCATATACTTGTATCTTTATGGGTTAGAACAAGAGATTGAAAAAGTGTCTGATGTGATAACTTTATTTAGTCTTTGAAAACCAAAAAAAACAAACGGGGAAAAGAAAAAAAAAATGAAAATGATAAGCCCAGTAAATTAAAGCCTGCAAAAGGAGCTTTTAGTAATTGTTGTTTTCTAATTTACTTCAATTAATAAAATAGTTTTGGAAAATAATTTATAGTTTTGCCTTTAACCGATTTAGAAATTCGCTTTCATTCGCTGAAAAATTTAGTTGCATTTAGAAATAAAATATTTTTTTAAATATCAATGAAGCAGTGAACAAAAATTATAAAAATTAGTTAAGAGAACATAACAGTTAAGAACATTGGTTATAGAACATTAGTACATAGAACATTAGTGAACAGAACATAAATCTTTAAAAATTAGTTAATACTTACTTAGAAATTGTACTTTATTTTTGTCAAAAGCATTTAATATAGATGAAAAGGCATTCAAACTTTGATTTTTTCTTTCATTCAAAGTTTTTGTTCGTATAGTAGGGGATTTTTTTTTATTTCCATTGCTTGTTTGATACGTAAATACTTTGTTCTGTCTGGTGAAGTTGAGGAATTAACTGTTTTGAATCATTAATGTGTCGTATACTGATTTGAATTTTTCATTTTTGAAACAGTTTAATTAATAGTATTATAAGCAAATACGTTCCTAACAGAATCAGCACCAATAACGTCATTAAAATGGTACCTCATAAAGATACTTCGAATAGGGACCTGTAATTGCATCATATGCATATTTTTTCGTACATAATAGAAATTTCTGCTTCCAAGTCTCAACATTCAGTGCCTGAAGGAATTGATGTTTTATTACATTTTTATTTCTGTGTCATATTTGTCGAATTGCTATTAAATCTCGATTTTGCTTTTGCAGATATAATTAAGATTAATATCCTTCGCTTAAACTGAATTATTTAGGAGCAAATTTCGACCAAATATGATATTGTAAATACTATATTAGAGCCCTAAAAGCCTCTTTTTAAAATTCCTATTAATCATCCAAGATGGTGAAATTTCTGGAGAACAGTTGACACTATTACAAAGAACTTATAGAAAAAAATTACACTAATCTTAAGTTTTACCATAATAGCTAACGTTAAATTCACAGTTTCTTTACTAGACCTTTGAAATTTTTCAAAAAATTCGATTGATTTAAATTAAATTATCTTTGCGATTCGAATGTACATATTAATGTCCGTAGACATTTTATATATCAGCTTTTATAGCTTGGAAACAAGGAAGATATTTGCAAATCATTGAACACCACGCTACTCACCTGGACTTAACACTTATATCTTGAATACTTATCACTAGAAAGGAGTTTTTGCGTTGGTTTGATTTTAAAAATCTTATTTTGATATTTCAACCAGATGCAACTTAAAATTTTATCCCTATTAAATTTTGTTAGCCTTTACCTTTTTATTGCATTCCCTCTGACGAAAAAGAAGAAGAGGAGGAGGAGTGGGGGAGGTCATCCGAAAAATGAAGATGATAATTCTTCAGATGTTGATTGGCTCTTGCCATCCTGATTGGTGCAGAAATATCGAATTGGTTAGCTCCTATTGATGATGGGATGTATCTTGTACAGGGGAGGACTGAATTATGACGTGTGATGACCTTTAGGACTGAACCATTGTTCCCTCTAATGCTGCAGTCAAATTTATCCAAAGCTTTCGTAGTTGGCTGGAGCTGCATTTTGTGGCAACACTTTTATAACTTTATGCTAAAAGATAAACAATTTAAATGTAATTAGAATATCATCAAACACTGCAGTAAAAGGATTATTTTTGTATTTAAATGATAATCGCATTATTCTTTTAATGAATTTATAATTGCTAACTAATGAATTGAGCAGATAATTTTTCTTTTTTTAATATATCCAAAGACTAGTTTATAATAGCATTTTCAATGCTAAAAGTGCATTAATACGTGACTGAGACATGAACTTTTTAATGATCCTAGAGACATGGAATCAAAGTAAATCCATTGTTATTTTCATGCTTTGTCTTTTGTAAACACCAATGAAATTTATTTTGGAAACCCAATGCATTCTGAAAATTATGTAGTAATAAAAAATATTTAAAATATTAGTAAAAAAGGTATGAAATGTTAGAAAGATGTTAAAGAAAAACCTAAAACAATCTTTTAATGAGTATTTGCGTCGTTTAGATATTACGGAATTACACTAAATGTTAATAACTGTTTGAATGTAAAATATAAAATTGAGGAATACAATAATTCAAAATATTATTTTAAGAATATTCTTATTCTTATTTTGCATTATTCAAAATAAAAAGTAGTTTCAGAGCATTGTAGTGAACAAATTCATAAATAATAATAAAAATTTTCAAAAAGAATAATTAGCATGTGTTTGTATTTAGACTTTTGCGACATACTACTGAAAGAACAATTTGAAGGTACTCAGGAGATGATTGTATCCATGGACAAAATAACACGTTATAATTAGAGCTAATGAGCAACGATGTGTCATTTTCACTCATGTCTCCAGTTACGGATTAAAAGTAGTTTACAGTCATTTTCTGCTTAGAAAAACACAAACATTTACATCATGCTTGAGTGATCCCCCAAAAAATTTGCCATAAAATTTCTAACAAATGTTATTTTGTATTATTAGCCACATACCATTAATGTATAATAATTATTTATCTGCCGCAAGCTGTAATAGTGACTGCATGATATTAATGTACAAAAGTGAAACGCTTGTCGGTTAATCTCCAAATATCCCATTAAGGTATTTGCCTGGGTTCGGAGGCGCATTAAAAAAAGTCCTTTCATTATCAGTTTTAGTAGATTTTTCTACATGATTATGACTCAAAACAATAAATATTATTAATCAGAGCATTTTTAAAAAACTAATTGAATTGTGGTATATTAGGTAAAATGTGATGAAATTAGAGCAAAACGCAAAACACTAAATTCAAGTTCTTCAATTTAAATTATTTTTCTACACTACAAAGTTATTGTACTTATCAAGGCAATGAAATAAAACCTTAAAAAATATACAAATGAAAAAAACATTATGGTTCTTCAAGCATTTTCCTGGTAAAAATATTGTAAAAGTCATAGGTACTACTGATAATGAAGTGCTGAAAATCAAAAACCATAAGCGTTATACCTAAATCCGCAATTCTTTACCTTCATAACACTTATGGTAATACATTTACAAAAGTGTTAAATAAATATATCCATAGGGTTTTGTGAAACTATGATTTGCTTAGTAAAATTTTGACAAAAGATGCATTCTTTAACAATGCATTTCAAGTTTTTAATAGTATGCATCTAAAATAATATTTCATTTTAAGTACTTAAAACTCACCCCTTTTGTAGCAAATACCTTCCTTATTCTCTGTTCCGTAATTTTTTCTCCTTCTAATGGCCTTTTATAATTTCTCTGGACAATTTTGTAACGGGGAAAGCTTTTTTTTTGCTGTAACAATTCGCTTGTTGTCGAAGCTTCTGCATTATGTTAGCATGTAATAACCTGGAATAATACCCAATTCATTGAAAATTTCATTTGTGCCAGAAAAAACCATCATTAAAAAACAATATTTCTATATTAGTCTATAAAGTTCAAATTTTCAACTCAACAATCTTATTTTTGGAAATAATTGTCCTTAATACATTGTTCAAACTTTCAGTAACATTGTGTTTTCCCATAAAGATATTTTTTTTAGAATATTTTAGTCATATAATTCAACAGTAGTATTTTTAAGTAGACCTTATAACATTCGTAAAATTTTTTGGAATCCTATATTTGAGTCTTTACTTTAAGTGCACATATTTTATTTGCACCAAGAATCTTTTTCCTTTTGGCACTGTCTATGTATTGGATTTTCATTACTGAAAAACATTAAACATGAGCGAATGTAGCAAGTGTTGCACTTTGAACCTGAGATAAATTACCCACTTTGGGTCTTATTGCAAAGTTCTAAATAATTTTGTAATTTAATTAAGACACTGTCTGTAAGATTTCCTTTAACCCTGAAACCTTTAATATATTTTTAAAGCTCTGAACATACCGACGCATACCAACAACCATAAACAAAAAAATTGGGTACCAATTCATGTATTAAGTCACTGTCTCATTGAAAACTTGTGATTGTGCAGAACAAAAGGTGAACACTCGACAGTTTTGGTTTTAAATTTTATAGGTTTCTCTTAGATGTTGAATCTGTGAGACAAATTTAGCAATTATCTTGTCCTTGCTTTACAGTTACCATATTAATTTACATTCGAACAGCCTGAATACAGAAATCCTTTTGAGGGGTTTTGTTAAGAATTTGACAGAAATCTACAGATTTGGTGTTAAAATTATGCATTAAAGTATCCGACTACATTGAAAATGCTGGTATTCGGCCACATTGGGGATTTTTTTTAAAAGTGTTATTTCTTGTAATTCAAACTTTTTTCTTTCCAAAACAGTTTTTTTTTCTTAGAAAAGGAAGGTCTAACCTATCATCCAGAGGAATTTTTTAAAAAATTATTTTTTAGCTAAAATTTGTCATTAACCTCAATTTTAATTTTCATAAAAATTATCCACCATTAATATGGTATCCCAAAAACTGATTGAGATATTTACATAAAAATTTCAGTGTGCGTTTTAAATAATAAACGCAATGAAATGAACCAAAAGTTTTGGTGAAATACTTTTTTCATTTATAAGTGTTTCTAGAAAAATTAAGTTGAGAATTTATGGAAAAAATGCATATATACGTATATTTTTACCCGTAACTTCTTTGCATCTCAAAATGTTTCTTAGATTTTGGTTCATTTCATTCTTCATTATATTCTATAACTTGTGTACAAAGAAAAATAGAATTTTTGTATTACAATTTTGTGTAGAATGTTAACAGTTTTGGTTAAATTTCACAAAAATTTTCCTCAAATTTTCCTCAAATTATGTGTTTATAATTGATAATACATCTAAAAATCAAAAATAGTTTTTAAAAAATCAAATTTTTCAAAATTTTTCCATTGAACGTAGTCGGTTACCTTAAATTGCATCCATCTATTTCAAGACATTTTCAAGTTATCTTGTTTACTGGCAGGTGTAATTTCCAACATGTGTTTATTGTATGCCAAGAGGTCTGAGATGTGTAGAAATACCAAAACTTGGTTTTCGATATTATTTTATTTATTAATTTATGATTACAATACGTTCTCTTTGTATACTTCGTATAAGAAAATTTAAAAGTGGAACTAGATCTTATTAATAGTATTTTTCAGTTGATTTAATTGTTAAGCTGTAATTCTGTTTTTAAATGCGCATGACATCAAGTGGGTATGGAATCAATAAACCTTAGAAGTTGCGACAACTATCGGAGAAAGGTGTTAACAAATATTGAGTGTCCCACAAGGTATGCAGAGTCTAATATTTACAGATTTGGGTAGAGCATGTCAAGATAAAAGAAGCGTATTTAGATGTATAACATGTGTGATCACCGAATATATTGTCATAGTCTAATTAAGGTGTGAAGCTTGTGATGAAAACTTCAAGAAACGAGATAAAAACCAAATTAAAATCAATGTTTCTAGTGAACTTTCAATACAATATATTTTCAAAATACCAGGATTTCGAATAAACGGCATGGCAAAATCTGGAATTAAAGTTCGCAATTGTTTCCTGTAAAATATCTGATCCAATATCCTTGACTTCAATTTCAATTGCTGCTTTCTAGCCGTCCAATTTTGAGAGCGGTATGAGATACGCTGTGTCTGTCAAACATCTCCATAAAAATGTCGCACAGTTTAAGATTTGCTGAGTATGGTGACTATTTTGTACAATTTCCTATTTTCGCAACGGAATCCACCCCGATCAGTCTATGGTGAAAATGTTCCCAATTGCCGAATTTTGTCATGATTTTTTTTTCCATTACACCCTCTGATGATTGCAGTTCATCTTGAGTCAGCACTATGAAAACTATCTATCGAATATTTGCTCATTTTAGAACCACAAAGAATACGTACAGTACACATTAATTTCTTATCGAGAAAACGCGACTCACTCTCATAAAACCTGTTTTGTGCATTACATGCTTCTGCAGGAATTTGCAGATGAGCTTTTCTTCTCACTGATTTCCACGAATTACATCGGAAGCTTCCATGTTGTGTAATCGTTGTATGCTTCGTAATTTGGAATAAAAATTTTCGGATTCGTAATTAACGTTCTACATGTAATTAGACTATGACACTATATTCCAGGACCCCCACATGTTACATATCAAAATACTCGAACGAGTTCTATTCGAATCTGTAAATATTAGCCAATGTATGCCTTGTGTTACATATATATACAAACTCTGATGACGATCGTGCATTCCGAATTATTTTCGGCATTTACTGACATTTGCTTACATCCATTATGGCTTATTTCTGAATATATGCTTCATTTGAACTTACTTGTGATTATTTATTCCATTATGGCTTACTTCTGATTATATTCTATTATATTTTACTTCTAATTTTATTCGATTATGCCATTTTTAATTAATCTCTTTTCATTTTCGAATTATTGGAAAGCTCCGTATTCCAACAAAATACTTTAAATGTGTATTGGGAAAATATAATTGTGGAATTTATCACTTACTTTGTAGGAGAAAGTAAAATAGATGTCCCAATAATATTTTTTCAGCATAGGGGATCAAACTAATCTAAACCATTGCATGACATTGTTTCGACTCGAAATATATATATATATTATCAACAACAAAATTTCTTTATCTGCAAACTGGATTCCATTTATTTTCGAGCAATTTAAAAGGATAGATAACAAATCAAGTGATACGAAACTAATTTTAAAATATAAACCTCTATTCTCCACATAATATTGGAAATTTTCCATTCAGAATTTCTTATTATAATTAAATTTCGATACAGAGAATCATAATAAATAAAAGTTTGCTTTAGAGAGTATATTTATTTTTGCTACATAACGTAAATTAATGAGAGCGGGAAAAAATGTTCCACAAAAGAAAGTTACAAAAGGGAAAAAAATTCACACAAGAAAGGAAATTAATGTATTAACTAATTAATGACTTCAGTTGAGAATTGAATGTTGTTTTAATTAGGATCCAGAAAATGAAAATAAAACTTAATTAAAGAATGCAATTTATTAATAAGAAATATGCTTATTTATCGTAAAATAAAACGCATTTATTAATTTAAATATGTTTGGACTCTCCTTAGTTAAGCAAGAAATGTGTATTATCCTTTTAAATGAAATGAGATATCAAAGAATATCACATTTCAAGAAAAATATATGTCTATTCTATATTAATATTGTAGTTTTTTGGAAATGTATAGCAAGTAATTAAATTCTAGAAAATTCAAGACATTTTAATAATCAATTTTTTGAAATAGAAATCAGAATCAAAAGCAACTTGAAATAAAATATGAAATCTACGGTTGTAAAGTTCATGTTATCACGTGAGAGCATTGTTATTTTTTTGTCATTATCTGTCTTAATTGATTTACGTTATTAACCAGTTTAAACGAATTTAAAACAGTCACTAGATTTCTCTATCTCCCCTCCTTTCAATACATATAATGATGTATATATTTTTAAATTTTCATTAAAAGTTTTCTAGCTGGCAAATAAAGTTTTTGAGCTCAACCGTTTTTGAGATGGGGAAAAAAACATAGTTTTTCTAATTGTCTACGTATGCGTAATCTGACAGTTGATAGTTTTAAATCGATTTAAAATGATTAATGACTTAAATAATTAAGACAATCCGTAAGAATTCAGAGTTTTGAATTATTTGGAAATCAAGTTGTGATTTTAGTTGGTAATTAATCAAAAATGTGAAGAATTTCTGAGTTATTTTCCAAGAATCCTAAAATCGAAAAACTGATGCCTCAAAAACGATAAATCGCAAGTTTGTTGTCTACGTATTTTGAGACTTCAAAACCTGAAAAAAAACTCATCATCATGCTCTTACATGATTATAAGCATTTAAAACAATTTACATTTTGTATCATTTTAAACATATTTTGTGAATTCTCATTTTGAACTTATCCTTACTTTATAAATGAAGCTCCTTGAATTCTTACAATGTAAATATAGGTGAGAAAAACCCAGGAATGGGGAATGAATGTTTCTTTTGAGAAAGGCATATATTAAAATCCCGTGGTGCTATACCTGTCATAATGTTTCATGAAGATGTTAAATTGTAAATATCTTTACGCGTAATTCATTGTGTAATTAATGAGACCCACACACATATATATAATTATTTAGTCAGAGTTATTGCTAAAGACGTAAATTCATAGCGTGATACTAGAGCAGATTAGAGTAAAAGAGAGGAAAATAATTCTCCCAGTTCTTATATACTAAGAGTTTTTGATAAGGATTTCTTACTCTTGTCGACTACAGGCAAAGGTATCATAGAGATCTTTTTAGAGAATGTGGTAATATTACCATTTTTAATCCCTTAACTCGGAAGGAATGAAAGTGCAACTTTAAGCATTTTCACAACACTTCTGTTTAATTAGTTAAATAGAAAAAGCGGAATGGAAATAGGAGAATATTTTAGAATGAAGTTAATATGGCCTAAATTAAAATAAAAGCTGTGGAAATTAAATATTAAAACATCGCTTAAATTAGATATATACACTTATGAACACTGTTTTCATGTTTTATCATTCTACCAGAAGCCCGGTGGAATCCAAACTTGATATTGTTCAATGTCTTCTACTAATATCATTTAAGCATTAGTTGATATTTTTAAGAGTACCAAATCAAAAAGGATATGTACCAGCATTTATTCTGTTATTTAAGAATTCATTAACTTTTATTTCAATCGGATTTTTTGTAACTGATATTTAATCATACTCATTATTTTAGTGATTGTGCTCTATATATTTTCTTACTATTTCATATCCAATGCAATGAGGTTTTTATTATTGCATAATTACAAAAGAATATCGAGTTCAATTTTGTATATCGATTTATATTTTTAAGTTAGACAATTGATTGGTTCTTGTACAAAATTTTGTATTAAGTAAAATATTTGTTACTGAAATTTTGAAAAAAGGAATAGTAATATTAACATACCTTTTGTAGATTCGATACTAACTGGAAGCTCCACCATGCAACATGAGACAGGTGAATAAAATACTTTATAGGACAGATCATTAGACTTAACGCGCTGAAAGCTGATAAATATTTGCATTAATGATAATGCATGTTTACTATGTTTTATTAATTTTAATTAAAACATTAAAATATTAAAAATTTTCTACAGTAGCATTCAAGTTTAAAATCACTAAAAATTGCATCATTTTAAATTTAAAGAATTAGATTCTCAGTCGAATAGTTTTTTTTTCCTTACGAATTTCTCTCTACCAAAAAATATTCCAAATTCTTTTTTAAAATACTTTAAAAGAATTTTTTATAGCATTATTGCATTTATGCATAGACTTTGCAACTATATTAAATAAAACTTCTGTGAGTAAGATGCAATAAAATGCGGTAAATAATTAAAAATGAAATAAATCAATCAAACTTCTTGATAAAATTTTCATGACAAGCGGGTTGTTTTCGTTAAATTGGGATTTGTCTCTTTTGTATATTTTAACAAAATTTCCCCAAAATTATAAGCATGTGAATTTAAATTTCCATAAAAGTCATAATTAGGTAGTTACATCAACCTTATGCTTAGTAAGCATGTCTAAAGTAGAGATATGTGTAACTAATTAAAATATTACTTTCACTGAAATACTCAATCTGAAAATACTGATAGATCTCAACAGTTAATTCCAAGAAACCCCGGCAGCTGCTTAAGGCGTTTAAATATCACCAGAAATTTTCTGTCTTAATATGTTAAATGTGATTGAATGAACTGACGCAACGTTTGCTTTCTTCTTTAGAGACCTTCACCCAAAGAGAGTTAGGAAACATGAAGGTTATCTGAGGACTTGAACAGCATTCACATGAGCCCCCAACTCGCAATAAAAGGCCATGCCTACTTCAGGAAGATTATTTAACCACAGTGGCAAATAGTTGTTTCAATGAGACAATCATATGTCATAATTAAGCCCTTTAACTAATTTTTTTAAAAAATGTTGAAAAGGCGTAAAATTATTTTTCAGTAATCAAATTGGCATCATTAATATATATATATATTCTAAATTTAAGAAGCATAATACTTTAAAAATTTTTTGTGAGGATTATTTTCTGAAATAACTTGTCGTAAATAATAAAATTTCATTTATAATTAACAAGTTCTGTATAAAATTTCATTCCACATTCTCAAGCTCTTACTTATATATATGCCAAGTTTAGTAACTTTAGGTCAAGTAAAGAGAGTGAAATTCTAGAGTTAAACACTAGCTTTTCACTAATCTAGACTCTAGAATCTCAGCAAGGGCAAAGTCACCCATTCATACATATTTTCGTCTTTATTATTAGTAGAAATATTTTTTTGAAAATAGTTCATACAAGCAGTTAATATGTGAAATTATTTTGAATTACTCCGTATGTTTGTAGATGTGCCTAATTAACTTTCAATTCCCTCGATATTATCGAACACCGAATCAAACAAAAATAGTGAATGTTATCTACTAAATAGAATGCCAACTGGAGAACACGAGCCTCTTCAAACTATCTTGTCATTGTCTTAAGGAGATACCTAGTTATCAAGCAGTTCCATACCCTAGTCCTTGAAGTGAAATTTATCGATTTGCTATTTACTTAAAAGTCCTCCTCCTTCTTATTATAAAAGCGAGACGAAAATCCTATCGGCAAAACGATTAGAGGTCCCCTCAAAAACTACATCGAAAACACATTACCCGTGCATCAGTGGGAGACAGAGCGGCTGCCCCGTTCCCTTTTCTTCATAATAATGCACGGGAACAAGCGACGGACAATATTATCGCTTCTTTTCTGGTTAGTCTCTGGTGAAGATGCTTGTTAGTTGAGTGTGGGAACTTTTAAAGGTGATTTATTGGGCGAATTGCACTCGTAGAGCTTGTTAGAATTCTTCCCATGCGTTTTTTTTACATGCTCGCATGCTACCTATACTACATTCTGAGTAATACATGCCGATTAATTATTACAAAGACTGAAATCTTTAAAATAATTCCAACTCGAGATTTTAATTTGTGTCCACGTATTGGACCACTAATAAGCGTATTAAAAAATATTTAACTGTTTGATTTTGTCTATAAAGCCTACTTTTCCAAAACACCTTCGGTCGGATTAAATTGTTACGTGATCTTTAATTTGCTGATATTTTTACCAAATTCTCTCAATTTGCTGATATTTCTACCAAATTTTAAAAGAATTTCTTCTTACAAAGTCTGTTTGAGAACATATGAATCTGATGATTATTAAATTTAAAGAATTGGATACAAAAAATTTTAAACCAAATTTTAGCATCTAAATTAAGTATCAAATTCAGAACCAAATCTGTCATAGATCATCTAAAGGACTGTACTTTTACAAGCATGTAAACGTGATACTCAAAAATGCATTGATTTCAATATATATGAAAATTAGTATCTGATTTTATGACTATATTGCAGATTTCCTTTAAATTTTGGTTTCAATCAGGAAGAAATCAAAAATTACATTTGCATATATTTTTCGAATATATATTCCAAAACATACATTCGTATATATCATTTAGGCATAAACCACATTTGGATAATTAATCCCCAAACATCTTGTTTTAATAGTCTTTCCATAATGATCTTTCGCCAAGGGTAAGTGCATTTATTACTGAGTAATCGAGAAAATTTCAATTACTTATATTTTATATTCTGAAGATACGCTGATGCACCATGAAAGACATTCTTATTTCAGATTATATTTGAATACATTTGAAAAATTTTTTATTTTAATACAAAGATTATATCTTAAATTCACTCCTTGCTCCTATGTTTATTTCTCAAAAGTATTTATGAGGAAATATTTCGGTATTTGTGCTCCGTTGGAAGAATGAGTAAGAAAACTTCGAAAATAAGCCAGAGGATAGTTGGGTTTTAAAGCGCATTTACATTAAAGGCTTTTAGAAAGATTATTTTCACATTACAACAATGATAGAACCCACATCTTTTGAATTTGATTTTTTCTATTTTCTTTCATTATCATGATAATTGGAGTGATGTAATTGCACGTATAAATTTGTGGACAGGAAAATAGAGAACCCAACACAATAAACAGAGCCATGCAAAGGCACCTAAAATAGAGTGAATCATATGCCATACCAAACTAGAAATTTTAATGCATTTTGTTGAAAAAGTGCATAGTGATATATAATACATAGTGAATCACTGACACATAGTAAACAAAATATTTAAATGCAATTAACTTCAATGGTATTTCATCCCTATGAATGTTGACTATTCATCAAAAGCGGCTGGTTATGAATATTTTTGTGGTTGTTGTTAACTGAAAAAGTTGAGTAAAACACTTTGTAAAAAAAGTTGATTCATAAGAATTATTGCAGTAATGAGGATTCTCTTTTGAAATAAATATTACACCATTACAGTAAGAAAATTTCAATATTCCCTGTTTTCCAATCTTACAGTCTCTTTCTTTACTTTCTTATATATAGAGAATGATATCAAGTGATTTGTCTTCAAGCTATAGCAATATATATCTCTTTTTGCTTTGCTTTTTGGATTAATCCCTACAATAATCTTTGAGAAATTCAATCAGATATTTACAACAATATTGCAGATAAACAGAGATAAAATTAGGATTATTTTCATGATTAACTGATCATCGATATATCATTAATATATCAATGATTCATAACCTTATTTTAAAGCAAATATTTATAGATATAAGATATTTCAAAATAGATAGATATTTCAGAACATGACAAAATAATATACGGAAGCTCGAAAAATAAATTGTGGACGACGATAAGCTTCCATATCATGGAGTTTCTTAATAATTTTTGACATAGTTTGGTAATTAAAACATAGTCATGATACATTTAGCGAAAAATTTTAAATCGTCGTATCAAAAAGTCTTATAATACATATTTACAATGAGTATTATTATCAAAAGGGCTATTGATACATATTTTATAGAGAATAAAAGGAAATAATAAATGGAAGCTCCAGAATTGAAATACAGAGACAGATCGAGAAATGCTCCCAAATAATTACTAATCGTCATTCAGTAATGATGGACTTAGGATCAATGTGTCAATATGTGAAATGTCAATTAATATTTATTTTATAGAGAATAGAAGAACTATAAACAAGTATTTTAAGAAGGCATTTTTTTCTGACTGAGATACCATCCATGAAATAAAATATATCAGATTAACTAGTAATATAAAAAATTGATGTAAAATGCATTAATAATATTTCTTTAATTTCTTTATTTTAATTTCTTTATTTGTAAGTTGCGTGACTTAAAATTATTATGCATTTAATGCAATAACTGATAAAATTTAGCTTCAGACAAAAGAAGCAAATTAGAGTAAAACATTATTATGCTATAACTTTCCAGATTAGCTGTTCAAAATTATTTTTAATTCATTGATTCGTTTAAAAGTAAATAGTTGTTATATGTGAATGTCGTTTGTTATCATATATTTTTATTAGATTTATTTCTGCTTATTTATTCCATTATTCCTTTCTCTGTGTTCATTGTATACCAGCATGATCTAGCATTTTGTTTTTTTTCTATAAAGAGTTCCAGAATAATGTAATTTACTTCATTTTATATTCACTTATTTTAAGATTCAAAGCTTTTTAAAAGCGTCATCAGTATTTTTATTTAGCTGTTTTTATTCTCCAGAGAATAAATGAATTTTTTATCTTGTTTTGAAAGCTCTTAATACAATACAAATCAAAAATTTCGATTCAAAATACAATAAACCTTTTCTGATTGCATTTATCTCTTTAGAAAATATAATGATTGTCTTAAAATGTAAGCATTTGTTAAACGTTTAGAATCAGTACATTTCCCAAAAAGGTTTGCATGCATTTTTTGAAATAATTACAAATACATGCAATCATTCGATTGTGAAATATTTATATTGCAAATTAATTTCAACGAACATCCATTTAAAGATGCAAAACAAAAAAATGCATACATATATACAAAAGAAATATTATAATACCAAAAAAGCTCTCTATTTTGATGGTAATTTTTTTATCTGTTTTGTATAATAAATAATAGATCATAAGCTTATTCGTTTGAGATTATTAAACTAATACTAAAATTTCTTATGTTGGAAACGGCAAATTAGTTCAAAAGTATTTTATTAATTAATATTTATTTTTAAAACATTTCGTAGCAAGTTTAAAATCAAATGAAGCCACAAAAATGCTCACAAGAGAAGCATTTCAAGCATTTTTGAAATAATTTCTAAAAATGCTTTATTCTGTTTTAAATAAAATTACATAAAGGGCAAATCATAATTCACTGTATAATATTATTATTTCATATAAATTAATCCTTTCTTTCTGCTGAAGTTCATTTATTACATTTAATGAATTATTGATTCGCGTAATTTAAGGTAACCGACTTCGTTCGAAGGAAAAAAATTGAAAAATTTAATTAAAAAAATATTTTTCGTTTTTAGATGTATTATCAATTATTAACACTATAAATACAAAAACATTATTTGAGAATATAATATATTTTGAGAAATAGAAAAATGTGAAGTAAATTTTAATGAAAATTAACTAAAACGGTTAACATTCTACACAAAATGGTAATGCAGTAATCCTATTTTTCTTTGTACACAAGTTATAGAATATAATGATGAATGAAATGAACCAAAATCTAAGAAACATTTTGAGATGCAAAGAAGTGACGGGTAAAAATATTCGTATATATGCATTTTTTACATAGATTCGCTACTTATTTTTTCTAAAAACACTTATAACCGAAAACGTATTTCACCAACAATCAAACTTTTGGTTCATTTCATCGTCCATATTATTTAAAACACACGCTGAAATTTTTATGTAAATACCTCTATTAGTTTTTGAGATATCATGTTAATGGTGGATAATTTTTATGAAAATAAAAATTGAAGTTAAAGACAAATTTTAGCTGAAAAATAAATTTTGCTTGAAATTCCTCCATATAATAGGTTAGACCTTCCTTTTCTAAGAAAAAACAAACTGTTTTGGAAAGAAAAAAGTATGAATGACAAAAAATAGCACTTTTTTAAAAAATCGCCAATGTGGTCGAATACCAGCGTTTTCAACGTAGTCAGATACCTTAACCATTTAGTAATTAAGGAACAAATTCTATTCAAAAATGTGATAATTTGAATAATTAGATTGAATAATAATAATCGAAAAGGTTTTTTTTCAAAATTCATAAATACGAGCAGGAATTTAACAATCGATAAAGTGTTTATAAGCATTTGGAATAATATATATTGTTAGACAAGACAGTTTATTTTATGCTTTATTTATTTATTTAAATATTTCCCGTTTTCAGATATTAAATTGGAATGTCAAGTGAGAAAAAATAAACATCCTCATTACTAACATTTTACATTTAACAGAGACATCAGGAATATGAGACTTGGAGAGGCATAGCCTTTAAATATCACTCGAGTTTTTTTTTAAAAAACTCGTTTTGGGTAAACAAACTGATAAAAAAGTATAATTAGGGTTTAACTATTATAATTTTCATTAAAAATAGTGTTCAAGAACTCCTGATAATATCGTTTCAAAAGGCCTGATAATTATACTCTAACCCAATATTCTTCAACTGACAAACTTCAAAAATAATTCAGTATACAACGAACATATAGAAACATATTTAATTAATCATTCCTATATTTCAACAACACCAAATCTTTTAAAAGGTCAAATTTCAGGGAATTGTAAAAAAAATTGTTTCAGATTAAAAATAAACATAATATCAAAAAGTATTTAATTATTAAATGTATGACAAAAGACATTTCTACAAATTATCATTTTTATTAATAAGAAATAAAAAAGTGAAGTAAATAAGAAATTTGTTATAATTTTTTAATTTAGAAAAAGGAGTTATTTTTTTCTAGTCCTTGATCACTTCATACATCTTTCTTAAGAATTGAAAGATATTTTGTAATTTCATTAAGAAAAAAGGATCCGTATGTTAATGTATACACTGATGGAAAAAAAATCCCAACACCAAGAAAAAATTATTGTACAGTAATGAAATTTTAGGAATACATTTGTCTAGGTAACATATTTAATTGATTAAAGTTTCAAGATCACTGGTAGAGTCATTGGCGAGAAGAGCCATTTCACATGTGAAATGTTGGTACTTTAGTAACCGGTGTAACCGCCAGAATTTTTAATGCAAGCATGCAAACGTGCATGCATTGTGTCGTACAGGTGTCGGATATCAGTTTGTGGGATGGAGTTCCATGCCTGTTGCACTTGGGCGGTCAATGCAGGGACGGTTAATGCTGGTTGTGGATGATGCTGGAGTTGTCGTCCAATGATATCCCATACGTGCTCGATTGGAGAAAGATCTGGTGATCTATCAGGCCAAGGCAACATGTCGACACTCTGTAGAGCATGCTGGGTTACAACAGTGATATGAGGGCGAGCGTTATCCTGTTGGAAAACACCCCCTTGAATGCTATTCATGAATGGCAGCACAACAAGTTGTATCACTAGACTGACGTACAAATTTGCAGTCAGGGTGCGTGGGATAACAACGAGAGTGCTCCTGCTGTCATACGAAATTGCTCTCCAAACCATAACTCTAGGAGTAGGCCCTGTGTGTCTAGGCCGCAGACAGGTCACTAGCAGGCGTTCACCTGGCCTCCTTCTAACCAACAAACGGCTATCACTGCGACAGAGGCAGAACCGGCTTTCATCAGAAAACACAACAGATCTTCACTCCGTCCTCCAATGAGCTCTAGCTTGACACCACTCACGTCGCAAACGGCAGTGGTTTGGAGTCAGTGGAAAGCACTGTACAGAGCATCTGGCTCGGAGCTGTCCTTGAAATAACCGATTTGTAACAGTTCGTTGTGTAACTGTGGTGCCAACTGCAGCTCGAATTTCAGCTGCAGACGCAGTATGATTAGCCACAGCCATACGCCGAATACGACGGTCACCCTTCTCAGTTGTACCACGTGGCCGCCCGGAACCTGGTCTTGAGGCAGTACCTTTCCTTGACCACTGCCGCCAATACTCACGCACAGTGGATACATTCCTGCCAAGTCTTTCAGCAATATCGCGGAAAGAAAACCCACCTTCTCGTAGCCCTACAACACGACCTCGTTCAAACTCAGTGAGTTCTTGATAATGTCTTCTTCGTCTTCTCAGAGGCATTCTTGACTAACATTAACCCACTACGTCAAATCTCAACTGTAAATAACGATCACGAACCTTTCAGTGCTTATTTAAAGCAAACCTCATTTGCATGTTCATAGTGTCGCTATTAGCGGCACACTTATGCGCGTTGCTTGAAATTTGAATCGACGTCATATTTCAAATGTATAAACACGCCTACCAAATTTCGTTTATCTAGCACAGCTCCTTCCTAGTGTTGGGATTTTTTTTTCCATCAGTGTACATATATCACTCGGGAAATGTATTATGTCATAGAAAACAAATTCCCTGTATCTGGCCCATATTTGTCCACATTTTAACGCACACATGAAGCTAAGAAGAAATCGTGAAATCGCCTAAAACGCAGCATTTTACAAGATTATTTAAAAGAGTGAAATTTATATGTGGCTAATGTGTTATCATTTCAAGTTATTCTCATTGTTTATTTATAGTGAAAATCGTAAATTAGTATGTAATTTATACAATGTGTTATCTTTATTAGACATTTACATACACAGCAATTGATAAATGGCGTATACTTCTGATTATAAAAACCTTTCAAATATAGTAATTCTTCTGGCTATGGGTGCTAACGAAATAAAAAAAAATAATGCAAATTATTTATTTATTTCCTTTGACATTTCAATTAGCTATATATTTTATAGCTTCGCTTCGCTTTGTGAAAAAACAGAATAACAACAAATAATCATTAAGTGCAGGCTGACAGCCAATATATATTTAATATTCTGGATATGATGTTAGGAAGTCTTATTGCCAGTTGTTATGAGAGGCATATCTTTTTATGGAAGTCAGATTTAATTTTTTTTTAAACTCATAATGTTCGTCACACGTTATATGAGATACTCGATCAGTGAGATTTAACTCCCTTGATTATACTTAGTTTGACCTGTTCACTGTCCATAGATTTATCGAACTTTTGTGATATTTATATACAGTTGAATTTATATGAATATATATGAATTGAATTGTATGAATGTCCAATGGAATTTATATGAATTGAATTGTACCAGCTGAACTTTTGAGATGAAATGATTTTGTCAAATTTGTAGGTCAAAAAATAAAATTGCTGTGTTATATTTGTTCGAACATTTGTACATTTTGAAGGATATAAATTCAGAGACCATGGGATTATATAAAACATTGGATTTCGAAATTTTGAGATAAATACTATATATATTTTTATTTTCAAAAATACATATCACGAATGCTTATTTAATTTGAATTCAAAGATCATAGAAGGGAGCAAAAATAATGCCCTGGGCTCCAATTTATGCTAAAATAATAATAGGTCGTTGCATTCTAAAATAATAGGTCGTTGCATCATATACATGCTGTGTATAGTATACAAATTAATCTGTAATAAATGTTAGTTAATTTCGTTCTAAAACAAATTTTATAATCACTCTGACACCGGTTTTCATTGTAACTTTAAATTCTGAGTTGATGAGGCTGTTCTTTTGCCCGCAGTATTGAAATGATAGTTTGCTAATTCCCTTCAGAAACTATACGTGTTCAAATTGTTCATCAATATTATCTTTTTATGGGGTTTCTGTCTTCCCATTCCGATCGCTGCATTGTCCATATAATGGCTCTGATAAAAATTGTTGGAGTATTTCTTAAAATTATGATGAAAAGAAATCATTAACATCTTTTAAATAAGGGGTAGACATTATGTCGATCACGATCAACTGGTGGACCACAAGGGTATTTTGAAGTGGTCATTTTTACCATTTACCAAGAAGCGCATATATAAATAAATCTTTACATTGATTTGTTATCTTTTTAGCTATGTTAATGTTGAAAAAAATATTAAAATATAAATTAAATCTCTTGAGGAAAACAAAGTATTTCACCTTCGTCAAGATATAATGTTAAAAGCACGTAGTTCTGAATCTAAGAATAATTTTTGGAATCTAATGTAGAAAGTAAAATATCTTATTTTAAAAAAACGTTGCGCATCATTTAACTTTGTTCTTTTGCATTACTTACTTGTGTGAATCTGCATCTTTAACGGCGACTATATAATTGAAAGAACTCATTGTTCCCGTTTCACAGATGACCACTTAGAATCTAATGCAAGATTAGCAATTAGCAATTATATATCAAAGTATTCAAGATTGACTGACCGTATGCAGATTTAGTCGTCTATTTACAACTTAGAAATAATTTTAGATGAAAATGACTTATTTTTTAAATGTATTTTGAATTCATTATTTGATATTATTATATTTGTGATTATTATTATTCTGTTTGTAGTTACATAGATATACACATACTCCGTATTTAGGTTATTATATATATAGTAGAACTTTTCTTTTTTTTTTCTTTTTTCCATACTTACTTGTTCTAAATGCTCATCCCTGTTCTAAATGTTAATATATGTATACATGTTATGACAAATGTAATAAAAGGTTAGTTATATGTAATTATCGGTGGTTATTCGTAACCATTGATTTTAGTAGGGGTTATGAATAATAATCGCTAATTGTACATAACCATATTTACCATAACACATATACATAGAAATTTATTTCCGCTTAAAATCAATATATCTTTATTAATATATTGTTTTGATGAAACTTGGTACAAAAATGTTTAATATGAATCGATATAGGCTAGTTTTTCTAGAAGCGTGAAAAAATGTGAGTTTGAAGTGCCCTAGTAATTGAATACGAACCCCAAACGATGCACTTAGAGATGGGTAAGACAGAACTGCGGAATTCCCCATCGTACTTTCCTCCAGCTTGTTAAACAGTGTCAAAGTCACATGTGGCTAATTTCATCCAATCAGCTCAAAGTGTTCCCATCGCTTCTTTCTCTCGTATGCCCCACCTCCTCCTGCCACGCATTCACATCTAGTTACGGTCAAGACAGGACTTATCACCGGTTGTTTTTGTCTCTCAGTCGTCCGCCTCGTATTAGCGGACTTTCTCCCGAGTTTTATCTGTCTGCTGGGTACCAAAAGAGATCTTTTCCTTTGATGAATGCCCGTGTCTGCTCACAATGCCCGGCAGATGCTAAGAAAAAGAAAATCTTTTACTTTGAGGAGTTGCTTTTTTTTTTTTTTTTTTTTTTTTTTTTGCGCCAATTTCATGAAATAGAAGGGAAGAGAAATTGAGATAGAGTGAAATAAAATAAAATAAACTTGCTAAAACTTTTTTTAAATGTAGAACTAAATACTTTTAATTTGTTATTCTAGGAAATTATGGATAAATTGTCTCAGTTAATAAAATGTTTGATATTTATTATTATTTTTTCATTTTTATGTTAATATGATCTCTACGCTATATGTTATTTTTATAATTCAAAGCTGGTCCCCGGGGCGTTGCTGCCGCAGAAGCAATAATTTAGGAAATATCGTTTGAATTTGATGTAGTTATTTTGTTTAATTAAGAACGCTAGGAAGAATGATATTCATTTTCTTTCTGGCAATGAATACGTTCATTGAAACTGAAGTATAAAGGAGAAGCATAAATAGTATTTATTCTATTTTTATTATTCTAATCTACAAACAAATATTTATTTTTATTCATCTGATTTGTGTATTCTTTTAGAATTGTAAAACTTGGTGTTCTTTCAGAATGGTAATGAAAGAAATTATTCATTGTATCTGATGATTCGTTTAGTATTCGTTCAGAATATTCAAGTTTTATGTTAAAAAATGGGATTAAAATATTTTCCTTTAAAATTGATTGAACGTAAAAAAATATATTTATACCACAAAATTTTTAATAAAGTTGAAATGATAACTTTTTGGAAACTAAGATAGTGCAAAATTATTTGTAATATAATATTTTCGGATGTTACTGGAAAAAACGTTAAAATTTTATTAAATATTTAGGTAAAATTGCAAACCTATAGGATTGGTTACCCTGAAACTTTTCAGTACACTCTCTTATAAAACTGTTACCTTAGAGAAAGACTTACATTGTAGAGAAAGACTTAGCAACGAAATAATAAAGTCTAGTTGGAATTTAACATCTTTATTGAATATGTTGTGTCTCCTTGGCGGGTTATTTGGTGGCTAATCCTTGGTCAATAGATGCGGTAAATAGGTCTAAAAATATTTTTTATACTTTGGTGTTTGTATTGCATTTAGATGCTTATAACCTTCGCGTAAGAACAAGCAATATGCTGTCGATGTTTTATCAGAATCGGATGAGCCGTATGGTAGCGCATAAGAGACATACGGGCAAACATTCATTTTATATTTATATAGATAAGAACATTTTGAATTATAGAAATATCAAACATTTCATTAATTGATACAATTTATTCACATATTCCTGGCTTAAAAGATAACAAAGTAAAAACATTAAAAATAATAGAAAAATTTATTATCCGAGATTTTAATTTATTTTCTTATTTTGACATTACCTATCACAACAAACTTAATTTTGAAATTATGACAATGCCTTTGTCTCTTTGTATGTCTATGAACATTACACCTCCAATATCAATCAATTATTCAAAGGAAATTTTATACATAATTTAATATGAAAATCGGAGGTGTTCATTAAATTTTAGACCAAATAGCTCATGTACAAACAGTTTAACATGTCTTTGTAAGAATCGTAATTCACATTTTCATATTGAAATTAAATTTAATTTTTATAATCAGATCTTATTTGAAAACTGTATGCACGTATAATGCATATATACCGAAGTCTTCGATATATAAACTACTCATGTATCTGAAAATAATGATTAAAAAATGCAAATTACCGAATAAATTAAATTTTAACCTGCAGAATTGAATAAAAAGGCATACAAATTTTCAATCGAATTCATTCAAATAGCCTGTCAATTCATTCAAATAGCCTGTCAATTGACATTCGAATTCATTCAAATGTCAATTTTTTCTCTCAAATAGACGGTTTATTTGCCCATTCATATAGGAACACCATTGCTAATTGCCAGTAAGACGGATTTTAACAATGTTACTTTTTTATGAAGATCATTATTCAATTATTTTCATGAATAAATAGATAAATTCCATCACAGAAAGCAATATGTTTATACCTAATTCACATTTAGAGAAAAATATAGTTAAAAAACTATAGAAAGTTAGAGAAAACATTTTGTAATGGGATTTTAACAACAAAATTTTAGACTATTTTCACTTGTTTTTACCAAAATGTGCTTAATTAAATACACGTAATCCAAGAAGAATGAAGAAATATGTTTAATATTTTTGTCTTAATTTCCCTTGTTTAATTAAACCAAAATATTTATCTAAAAGTAAGTAGTAGACATATTGATTACTTTAAAAACGAATTTTTAAGAGAAAATTAACAACTGTTTTAAATAACTCGTATAAACAAGAGGTTAAACATAATGGCAGCCCCATTATTTCTATAAAAAAGCATTATTTTTGAAAATAAGAGATGCATAGAGACTTCATTAAGAATGAGCATTTAGAAAAATATCATCTGTTATTTTCCCAGGATTTCTTAAAACTTGTTTCAAATTGTTGCTCATTTTGGTAACGATGTTTTTATTAGTGTACTTTTAGAAATGATAAGACTTTCGCTGACAAGAAAATAAATGAATGAAAAGCCTTATAGTATATTCAATCATTTTTACATAATATTCCTCTCATTTAATTTCCCCCGCGTCTGAAACGAAAGAATATTATCACCGATTTTTTTCTCACAAAAATGTTTCCTAAATTTGTTTTCTTTCGATTACCCCATGACAAAGAAAATTGCTTCAAGGTTTCAAAATTTTACCTATAAGTCTATTGCTTGCAAATTTTAGACGCAAATGTAGTATAATGTTTCTAAGGATCCATTATAAATTAAATACTAAATTATAAAAAGAAACACATTAAAAATTACTACATTAATGAATGTATGTTTTTACAAATTGTTTTTGATGAATTTATTTGTATTATTTTAAATTTAGGAAAGAAAGCACTGAAAATTTCAAACCCTAGAGTTAGATGAATATCTATATATCTACTCTTTAAAGAAAGCTGCCTAAAGCCACTAGGCAAAAAAATATCTATCAATAAGTATGATTAAAAAGCTGCAGTTTGCCAAACTTACTTACTAGCCATTTACCAAAGAAATTAAATTGCAAAAATACCAATTATGTCAATTATAAAATAAAGAATGATATTAATATCAATTATAAAATATTATAGTAATATTAATGCTTTATTAAATTTTAAATAGTCATGCACATTTACTTGATTACTAGAATAATGTTATTATAATTGTTATTATAAATACTAATCATCT
Source organism: Argiope trifasciata (assembly GCA_026543055.1). NCBI lineage: Eukaryota > Metazoa > Arthropoda > Arachnida > Araneae > Araneidae > Argiope > Argiope trifasciata. Next base: position 547,367 of record JAPMOQ010015927.1, read on the forward strand.
GCTACAATGGTATTAAGTAAAAATGTAGAAAACAAATTGACTAGAATAGTGATAATTAAATAAATATGATCACATATTATCTAGGTTAATAAAATAAAATATCTCAATTTAAAAGAATTTAATATTATATTGAAATAGTAAAGCAAATTGATAATTTGTAAAAAAAAAAAAGAGTGACATTATATCATGCAGTGCCTAGATCTCAAAATGCTGAAATACATCCAGTTATTTATAGTTTCAAAAAAAAAAATACTGGAAGATTAAAATTTTGCTCTTGATCTTTATTTCAAAAATTAGACATTTAAAATTTGGATATTAAATTGTACTTAAGACTTTCCTCTCGTTTATATCATTCAAAAAAATCAGATTCAAAAGATCAACATGATCATTCAAAAAAGCAAACTAGTTATATTAAATATATATAATCAACTGTTTTATCAATAGGATTGTTAATAAATATATCAAATTTTTCACTAAATCAATTTACTATCAGCCAGATTTGACTTGATTGTCTTTCGAATATTAAAATGCAGAATGAAATCAAATTTTGAAAATAGTTGTTATAATTATGCTACATATTGTTTATATAAAAACACTTTAATGTGTAAACATTTAAGCATTAACAGATTAATTTGTACGAAACATTAGACTTTTCCCAATCAGTTCACTACAAATTGTGATATTCAGTGATTAAAAATCACTGTTAAAATAATATAAAACAAACATAAACTGTAACTATTGTCACATCTTTTTAAGCAATTTTGCTTACTTTGACTTCATATTTGTTTAGACTGAATTTTGTAATCTATTTCGTGCTCATTTCTATATATATTAGAATTTCAATACTTTGTTTACTTGTGTACTTTCGACATGGTGGCTCTATTTTAATGTTGTGTTTGTTGTAAATTAAGAGATTAATTAAATTATTTTTTATTCCTTATTCCTTGTAAATGACACTATCAAATAATATGTCTATGGAAGATTGGATTAATATTAAAAAGCAGAAAATAAGTAGAATAAAAACACTTTGATTTTTACTACACAAATACAAATGGGTTTATATACTAGTTTTTATTATTTATCACAATGTAATTAAAATGATGAATGTACATGTCCATCTTAAGATTATATTAAGGGAAAAAATACTAAAAAAAGAAAAAAAGCAAAGAAAGTTCCTAATAGAATAAGGAAAAGCTGTGTTTTTTTTTTTTGTCTGAGAAAGTTTTTTTTAACGTACGTAGTAAGAATAAGATAAATAAGAATAATAAATAAATATAAGAATGTTATTGAGTTGTTTTCAAATTACGGACTCACTTATAAAAAGATTACTTAATCGGGATAAAGTAAGAGAAAAATTCATTTAAACAGATTCTTTACTTCACTGCATTATTAAATTGATTTCGAGATTTATGTTAAAATTATTTAGAGCATTAAGAAATTAATTATAGTAATTAATATTTGCATTTTATACAGTTCACTAACAAAATAATTTACTTACAAATCAGCTTTAAATTGGTTAATCTTAAGAATATCACAGTGTCGAACAGTGTCACAGATTCGAAGAGTTTCCACCAAGATATTTTCCATGTTATAATCACAAGAATTTATTTAATATAAATCTTAAAATGTTAAAATTTTAGACATATCCCACATTATCCGTACATCATGTATTATTTTTTGTAGAGCAATCACTTTATAAGCAATGTGATGTGTTAATTTCTGTAAATAATCCTTTTAAATTTGCCCTTTGTTTCTAGTAAAATGCTTTATCTTCAAATTATACTTTTTATATAGAAAAAATAAAAAATAATAAACATCCTTTAACAGTAGAACATATTTTTAAATGATCTGGTGATCCCGTAAATCAGTTCGTTTTGTTCTCCGAGACAACCATCACATTGAAAAAGTAGTAATTTTGTTTCCGCATTTTCTTGGAATAGAAAATGTTTGGATATTGATCCAAATTTTTTGCTCTTTATTTCCTTAATGTTTGATAACAAAACAAAAATCTTGTGTTGCGTTAGGTAATTCATATGAGAAAGTTTTGAAACGAAGAATTAATATTTCTTCTTCCAGAAAGCATTAAAAAGTTAAATGTTGCAAAGTTGTATCACTTAAATACGCCAATAACAGGAACCATGATAAGATACCATTTAATTAATTTCTTCTAAGAAAATAGGATTTATTAGACAAGTATATTTAATGGCAACTATACAATTTTTTGGTTAATTTTTTTTTTAGAATATGAAGTAAAAATACATTATACTTTTCAAACAAAAAATACAAGCAGATTAGTTTTTGAAATGCATAATATGTTTACCATAAAATTAAGAAATAGATTCTATGAAAGCAGTATAACTTTCTGCACGCTTTCATGTTGAAATCAACTTCTGCTGAGAATAAACTAGATATGAAATATACAAGAAAAAGTATTTTTTATGCACATGATTTCCCTGTAATATCAAGAATAATACGGAAACTGGAACCACCATATGGTAAAAGTATCTATGTACCCTCTCAAACAGCTAACTATGCATCGTTGTACATATGTTTTGACAAAATTCTAGAATTCAAATTCCATAAGGAAATTGAAAATTCAACTCGCGCGGGAAATTGGCTCAGAATAAATTAGCCATTCTTTTAATATGAATTTTGACGTCTCTTGGGATTATACGTATCAAATTATTTTCCAAATTATTCGTCTGTTAAATAATATTCGAATTAAGATATTCATTACGTAACTGTAACTTTCTAGAAAACAAATTTCCTTGACTGCATATATAAATCTACAATTTGTTTTCGAACTTGATTAAATGCATTCTTTCTAAAGAAGATTTGTTAAAGAACAAAAACATTATTTCTAAATACTCAATGATATATATGTAAAAACTATCTTACGAAGTATGTCTGTACACAATTTGATAACTCTACGCACAACTGGGTATGCTGTTATATATCAAACAAATATATTCACAGAGACAATAATTCATCTTCATTATTATTAGAGGTATATTTATACTTTTTTTTATTTTTAATGCAATAATAATTTAATGTAGCATATGGATACTAAAAATAGTATTAAAAGTTTTCTGTTCTACATAGCAGGTTATACTTTGAAGATTTATCATTTTTGGAATGGAAGCATTCGGTTTTTAATAAAATTTTCCTTACTTCAGAACAGTTATTTGAGTTTTGAAGTTCTTCTAATTTTCTAAGAAAGTGATAATTAAGAAAAAAAAATTGCAAAACTTTAGCATTGAGTATTCTTATTAGTTTTCTTAATGAGTATTTTAATTAGGTTTTAAAAGAATATGATGAGATTTTATTTTAATTCCTTTATTAAACTGATAAGAAATACAATACTAGCGGTTTTTAAATTTTGATTATTCACAGTAGGAATTTGAAATCTGTGTAATGTATTTCTTTCTTTAAATCTAAACACATTTTCTGTATCTCTTAGGGTTTGAGATAAATTTTATAATTATTTATAGAAATATGAATATATATATTTAACGAATAAATGAAAACTAATAATGAAGAATAAAATGATTTACTGGAGCAAAAAAAAAAAAATACTTGATATTATTTTCGTTAATTTTAATAGTAAATTTTAGTCATTTTTTGCAACAAACCCTAATGTGCAGTTTATTGGAAAATATTTCAGATGTTAAAGTTTCACAGTGCTGAGCTACATTCGTGGTTATTTATTTCTACATAAGTGACGCTGGTTAAAGAATAAGTTATTTTCATTTTATTTCTTTAATTATTTTTCTTTATGATAAATGAGTGCGTAGAAAAAAAATCGTGACTGTCAAAACTCTAAATCTACAAATTTTAAGATTTTGAAAAAGCTAATATATGTTTCAATGTTAATTTAAGCACAATAATTATCCGAAGTAAGGGTTTAGTGAAAAGCTTCTTTTCTTGGTATTTCTGGCATTTCTTTTTATAAAATGATATACATCTGAAAGAAAATTGTAGATTTTTCTCAGATAGACCAACTTATTCAAAGAGAAGACGTTTACAAATAGAAGTCTTCACAGTTACACGAATTTAAGAGCTACAGTGAAAATCCTAAATAAATGTCAAAATGTTCAAGTTTACATATATTATTTAAGTAGACTCACATGAATAGATTAGTTTACATTCTTGGCTAAATTTCATTCTTCATAAAATAAGGCAACTTTTGTTTGAAATTAAACTAGAAGAAGACCTTTAAACATATAACAAAAAAATCAGAAGCCTACTGAATACATTAATTGCTAACAAATGAATTAGAAAATATCAACAAATTAATAAAATCAGATTTTCAACATAAATGAAATAATGAATACTTTTGATGACGATCTAGTTAGCTGAGAATTTTGACTCTTATTTTCATTAATTTTGTTTATATATATATATATATATATATATATATATATAGCTTCCCTTGTAGTATATTTAACAAACTTGTTCCCTTTATTGGGAAAAGGAGCTTTCATACTTGACATTATGGCACCATAAAAGAACTTATATGTCTAAATAATATATTTCTATTTGCACATCGTTTTTCCAAAGTGCTATAACTTCATTTAGTTATTCCTCATATAAACTTCAAATATAATAATAAGCCTCTTTCATTGTTTTTCAAAAATTAATTTTTTATATTTGATGAAATAAAAAAAAAATTTGAATTTCTTTGCAAAAAGGAAATAAAGATAAATTTTAAAATTAAACATATGTTTTTTCTTACAAAATGCCAATATTTAGAAACATATGATCCTAATTATTATATAATTTATTCCAATATGAGGCAACAATATAATGTAACGCACAAATTATATATAGAAAAATATTACCTGACAAGTAGATTAATATGAATACAAAGGCATTTTTTTTTTTAAAAAAAAAGGTAATATGTTCAGACATTTGTCTGTTATAATAGTTTTAGTAATTATTCAAAAAATAACCCCCCCCAAAAAACATGTTTAATTTTTGAATTTTGTTAAAAAAATCGATAGGAATTATACATTATTATTATTTTTCAGAAAAATACATCGGTTTAAATTTCACTTTAATAGGCCTTATAAAATTGCGAATTGCACGCAGTTTATTGATGTAAATTCATTCAGTTTTAGTTAACAGTCTGATTAGTAGTGTACCAACTCAACCACATCCCCACCCACATTCTCCTTTATTATTGATGGAGATTTTTTTTTTTTCAATTTTAAATGGATGAAAAAAATATCATTGCTTAGTGATATTTTGAAATTGTATTTATTTTAGTAGCTTTATTAGTTTTTGAATAATATAAACTATGATATATTCATGTTTTTAAAATCTTTCTAAGCATTTTAAACTTTAATTCGACAGGTTCTATACTAATATTAATTTCAAATTTCTCCCTTCCACATTTTTTTGATGTAAATTTATTCAGTGACCAGTAGAGTATCAACTCTACCACACCTACATTCTCTGTTATTATTAATGGAAATTTAAAGAAAGTCGATTTTAGCTAGATGAAACAAATACTATTGCTTAGTAATATTTTAAAATAATATTTATTTTAGAAGCTTCATTAGTTTCTGAATAATAAAAAGAATGATATATTCCAGTTTTTAAAATCTTACTAAGTAAATGTACAGTTAAATTTTCCAAGTCATTTACCATAATGGTTTCGAACGTTCTGTTAGCTCACGTGTGTTTAAACTATGTACTCAGTGCAAGCTCTCCTTACAAGTTTAAAGCCGAAAACAGTCAGGATTCAATCGATGGCATTCTAGTTGCCCAAGCGATCGGATTTGCATGCAAAGTATCTGGAATATTTGTAGATTACATTGTCCTGGTAATGAGGTACTGATCCGCCCTGTGGACACCACAAGTATTCGTGTTAGTGTATGTAAAGGTTCCCAATATTGTTGGTAATTTTACCCGAAGCCAGCTGGAAGGTCAACAGTACATCTCCCATCCTGCATATGAAGCTATTTAAGGACTCACAAGGACGAGAATTCTACATATGGATTTTTTTAAGTTGTGAAGAAAAAAAGAAAGAAAGTTGCGAAGATTTTACTAATTAATTCATGTCTTATTGCAATGAATTTAAATAGCGATGATCTTATATTACTAATCAAAACATAAATGCAGCATAAATAAATATCTGATATTAGCAGGAATAAAATTATTTTGCGTGATTTGTAATTTACAAATAAGAAATGGTAATTTTTAAGTTGAATCGGACATTATAAATAGGATATGCAAGCAGATCCTATTCATCAAATATTTAAAAAAAAATAACTCTTAATTATAATCTATTAATGAAAGGTGATGGTCTGACGGAGAATTTTCATCATAATCTTCCATCTTTCAATTTTATGAAAAATTCATGAACATTTTATGATTATGTCATTCCAGCCGATAAGCAACTCAATTATTATGTGCAAATCAGTGCTAATGAGCGGGATCATTTCAACGTGGATTTTAAAATTTAATCCATGCTTTTTTATGCAAATAAATTGTTATTTTTTTAAGCAAATCATCTTTAATTTTATTTGAAAAAATCGATAAATCTTTGGACAAATGCCGAGTTCTTGGCACCTTATCAAACTTACTTGGTATTTTAAAGAACATTTAAAAATTGTCATTAAAGAATTGGAATTTAAAAATCTGAGCTCTCTATTGCTAACCATAATAGGCTAATTATCTGTATTTTAAACAATTACCTTAATTAAATTGAATAAGAACTACCTGTAACTGCAAAATATTCTTAGAAAGCAATTGAAAATGAAAAATATGAGATAGAAGGTAACACAACTGAAACACCGATAAGTTTGAGAATTCAAATAACTGCATTTAAAAGCAAACCCGAACTTACTTATAACAGTTCACAAGACTTTATACATCATGCAAATTAGAGTATTTTGCATATTTTCTAATTTTCAATATGATAACTCATAGACTAGAAGCGAAAATATTTGGTTATTATTTGTTATGCATGGCAACCTTGGATAAATATTCTACACAATCATTGCATATTTTAAATTTATTTATATTAATTCTACCAAAGAAATGATTGATTTTAATGCTTCTAATAGAAGCAAAATCATAATGATAATTGGTACCATCTTTATTTTGCCGAAAGTACTTTGTACTAGTTTCTGTTTGGTGGTGTATGCCTTTTTTACTTGTTTTGCGTCTTCATGTTCATCTATATAGCTTACAAAACCTTCTTTATCTATAATAAAGCACATAGGCCTACAGATAGTATTTCAACTATCTCACTTTTTGAAAATGTCATCTCACAAGAAAACGCAAGACATATCAAGGAGATGTATAGCAATAAAAAGCTTTTTTCGTTTCTACAAAATTAGTATTTCATAAAAATATTAAATCCAACATTCATGATATCAACTCTCCTTTCCAAAAAAGGACAAAGAAAGTAAGATGCCCGTGTTGTACAATGTAGTATCTGCATGAGGTGAAATCTGTTTTGACCATTCCTTCGGATACTAAGATAGAAAAAAAGCTATAAAAGATGTTCAGACTTAAAAGTAAGGAAATTTCATACAATATTTAATAATGATAAAAAATTACTACCTATTTTAGATTATGTCAATTTAGAAGATAAAGTAGAATTGAAGACGCATCAACTTTCATAACATAATATAATAGAAAATAATTAAATCAATGATTACTTAAACATTAAATTATCTTTACCTTAAAAGTGTATAGGCTATTCCCTTTTTTCACAAGGACAAACTCATCTTACCCCAGTAGTGCATTAAGATGGCACTTTTGCATCATCTTTTTAGAATAGCTAAGTAATATTAATGTATTAAAAAGAAAGACTATCGATTTAAGAACAATTCAAAGAAAGAACATTTCAAACAATATACTTGTATCTATTTAAATGGGTTATGAATATTAAAAACTGCTCAGGTTTCTTCTAATACCCCATTTAGAGAGAAGTGTATCTTTGAACAACTTCAAAACGTGAGCGATTTTAGTTAATATATTTATTACAAATTCTCAGAAGATTGGCTATAACGCCATTAGATCTTTGACCTTTATATTTCAATATTTATGAGCTTCACAGTTTGAAATCGCAAGGTGCAGATCATGAGTGAAGATAGTAGCATCAAAACTCTGATGTTGTCCGAATAGAGGACATAATTGAGAGTCACAAATCTGAGCCAAGATAAGTACGTTAGCAAAAGGTCATGGCTTGTAGTAAAGCTGAAAAGTATCTCAGCTTCACATCTAGGAAAATCTTGGATTAACTGTCTATCCTTAAACAGTTAAGCCCATGACTTACCAACAGTCATGCAGTGCTCTCGGCTTTACACTGGAGGCATATTAAGAGTTTTACTGAAAGAAATAAAAGGCATTTCAAAGATTAAGCCTCTCTTTTTTCCAAAAAGTTGGCACTCTCAGTCCTAGGAATCCCACCAGCTAACTAATAGTCAAATAAAATAAACCGTGTACTACAAACTCAAAAGTAGAAGGCTTGGAATTAACTCGTAAAATATATAAATTTCTAGAACTATAATCAAAATTTCTAAATATTTCTTTCCAAGGAAATGCTACATGCGTTTTAAAACAGCATTCAATACAAGCATGAGGCATGTTTTAAACGAATAACGATAAAAGGTATTTTATTGTGTTTTTTTTCTTATATATATATATATAATTTTAGCCCTAAAATTGGTTTGCAAAAGATATCTACCTTTTATTATTAGACAAGGCAAAATAATGTCATAGTTTGTTTCCAGAACAATTCTTAAATAAGGAGAAATAAAAATACCAGTAAATATTCAGAAACAAAACACAAAATCACAGGTATGTAATCAAAGTTTAAAAAGCAAAATATTGCCAACCAAGATCTACAAAAGAAAATAAGAATCAATTTATTTTTCACTTGTCATTAACCACCAGTATGTAAAATATTTCCACCAATAAAATTTCAAAATTGATGACAACCCAAAGCACAAACAAACGGAACTTAAAGCCAAGAACGTGCCTATTCTTCTCAAACAACGCATAAATAAAACTCAGAAGAATTTTCATTTCGAAGCGCTGTTCTCAATTTAATCTCCCCTTTGCCGTTGAAGAATTTTTTTCTTCTTCTCTTCCAAGTAATTGATGTTTCACGAGATGTTTTGATGGCAGAATTCTTCCCTTTCCTTCCTGCAAGACGAATTGAAACATCAAACAGTAAAGAGATAGGGGAAAGGGGGGGTTGCAAAATAGAAATTTAAATCCTCTTCGTCCACCTTCTTCCCTTAGAAGTCATCAAGTAAAATAATATTTCTATGATTGATGCAACCTATTCGGTTATTTGGCGGGAAAAAGAAAGAACATTAAAAATGATCGAATGAGAAATATTTATTATTTTAGTATTGTCACTTTTCAAACACTGATTCGCAAGGGTGGAAGGTAAATTTTCACACGACAGTTTTGTCACTTGAGAACAGTTAACAAAAATGGGAGTTTTGTTCGAGGATATTAAGCTAAGTGTAAAAGGAAATAAAGAGGTATTCTTTCAGGAATTTTGACATTTGTTTCGAATTACTGAAATGTTCGTTGTAATATCTTGAAAAGTCAATTTATTTATGGTTTAAACTTGGAAGGTTTATGTGTAAAGACCTTTTGATTTTAAGTGGGAAATCAGTACCTAATGTGAGTTATATTCAGATTTGTCTCAGGTAATGAAATCTTTTCTCTAGGGTTCCATTCTTTTTAATGCATCTAGCTTCTGAATTTTGAATAATAAATATGCTTCATTAACTCAATTGTTTGATAACATTTGCACATCTTTATCTCATTACCTTATTGTTAATTTTTATTCGGGTAATTTAAAAAGTAAAACAACATGATATAAAATGCTTAAATAGAAGAATCTGAAATCCATTAAACAAAAGAAAGCAATTATTACGATATTTACTTGTTTTATTCAACATGCCTTTACATTTTTGTACCAATCAAAGAATACAGACTGATTACTTATTTAGTAATGAAGTGTTGAAAGAATTCAGTTGAAATAATTTTATAAATGTATATCGATTTCAATACATTTGTTGTTAATTGAATTTCGCTTACAATCGTTTGCGTAAAAGATATTTTAAAACCAGAGATGCTTAATATTTAGCGTTTGAAAAAATGCTGTATGCTGGTATTTAATCTTCATTCATGATTAAAAATTACTGGAAAAGTTTTTTTCTTCTGTTTTTTTACTTATAAGAGAGATTTTGCAAAATTATATATTATTAAATCTTAATATTATTACTCTTTTAAATTTCATTAATTTCTTTCTTTCTCTATGTATATTTTTAATGTAAAATGGCTTAAAAATAAGGTTAAACCAATCTCATTGTAGTTAGATTGTGGTTCACTCATTAGTTGTGGGTGAACTAAATATAGCTAATTAGAGAAAAAATGAAAGGATGACACTCAAAAAAATGATAATTAACATTATAAACATTTGTACGACATATATAAACATAAATAATGTACATAGAGTACTGTTTAGGTATATTGAGGCGGCACTTATCGACGATTCTATGACCCTAAACGAAAATATAAAAGGATGAGCACATTTTTGTAATCTTAAAACACCTCTATTTATATTCTTTCACTCTATCTTATTTTAGTCGAATTAAACCAATTCTAAATCATGTGCAAAAGCGCTGATAGTTTTAGAATACATTGCCATGAAATAGATATCTATAGCTACTTTTTGGGTCTACTCTTGATTTATCTTTTCTTCCTGAGAGCCGGATTACTTGGTTCTGTTTGAATTACACAGAAAGAATTTAAATCTGTTTTCTGGCTGAATGAACGATCAATGGATTTGCAATGAAATAACTTTATCTGTGAGAAGATATCTAAAGATAAATAGACAGAAGAGAATAAAATCAATGTCGTAGACGGATGAATTTGAGATTTCATTCTTTCATCGTCACCATAAGGAAATGAATTCCAGTGAAAACAAAAAAGGCTGAAGCAAAAATTAACTCATAATAGTCAGATAAGTACAGTAAAATTTAACACTTGTCAATATTAAAAAAAAGAATATAATCTTGTGAATTTCATACCCAATTTCACTCATTTCATACACATTCTCCTCAATCGATTATCAATAGAATATGCAAGTTTCATTTCTCTTCATTTCATTATAATTAATGATTTGTGTCATTTCCTACACTTAGAACGTATATCACTCCTAACCATAATTTTTTTAATTATTATTGAGGATGTTTTTAATCTCAAAATTGGACCTATTCCGGATGAAAGTCTCATACCATCCGCTAGCTTTTGTTACGTTTTTTTCCCATTATATTAATTACATCAATTTTAATAAATACGTATAATAATTACATAAATTTTTACAGTTTAATTTTTTCTTAGTATGTCATTTTATTATTTGTGTTGAATTCATTAGTTAAATTGAATATATACATTTTTTATCAATGTTTATTTTTGCTCTAGTCAAATAGCTAATTCATCAGAGAGTTTGATTATAATAAAATAAATTCCAATGAAGATAATGTGAAAAAAATCTGTAAAATTATAGATTTAATTTTTTTCAAATTTTGCCATGTACATAAAAAAATAATTGTGTCTAAAGCTATATTTCTAGTAATTAATTTGCATGAAAATGAATTATAAATGAAAAAAATAATTATAATCTAAGGCTTATTTCAAGTAATCGGCTAAATTGAATGGTATTGAAATCTAAAAACAGAAGTGACACATTGCAATTATTGATATTTCCAATACTTGCATTTGACAATGTAAACACATTCTGAATTTTAATTAAGAGAGTAGATATGCAGCTGCATTTACTGACATACATAGAGGTATATAAAGTTTTTAAAGAAAAAAAATTCAAAATGAAATTAAAACAAATTTAAAACATGATTCTGATTTGCTTTGATCTCATGGCACTTAATTCTTAAAAAGTACTCAGGTAAAACAATTATTAAAGCAGCAAAAAACAAAAACTCACATCTATGCCTCTAACTTATAAGAATTTTAAAAGCATTTCATGAGTTAAAAAATAATTCAAAACTCCTCGAGATCTTATTTCACGAGCCAAAAAATAATCTCATAATCCATGAAACGGCCAACAAACAAAAACATTATACCAGAGATACAAAATCTTATTCGACAAAAATTATTCATCGAGGACACTCATAGCATTCTAGAGAGAAGTTTAGAACATTTTAAATTATCCCTCTCCGCCCCTCTTAAATAGAAGGAAGAAGAATTTTATTTTCATATTTAAATGCAATTTTTGGATAACGGCTGAGCATTCATCTCTGGCAGCCTCATTTAGCGAGATGAAAAATTCTGATCGCTTTTCCTCGTCTAATGGATGTTCCATCTTAAGAAAGAAGAAGTTTATGCCAACCTCATCAATTATTCGCCTACTCGGCCGAAACTACCGCCAACCGTGAAAGGGTTTAGATTTTCTGTCTATCTTTTCCTTTGAAAAGGTAGCGCCAAAGTAGCGTGGAGGACATTTGACGTCTGATGGGTCGTTATCTTTTCGAGTTGCAATGAGAAAGATCGCTTATGAGCCCAGAGCAAGTAATTAGGAGCAGCGAAAGCGGCGAGCAGAAAGAGCACTAACTTATTTTGCAATTACAGTTATTGAATGCTGCGGTTTTGGAATTAAATTTGCTTTCTATGAAAGAGCCTGGTGTAGTTAAGCATGAGACGATTAAAGACGTCAAAATTAAAATTAATTAAATTGATTTAAGAAAACAAATTTGAATCCTGTATCTTTACTAATTTTTGGAATTGATTTATTTTGCAGTTTGATGAAGATGATTCTTGTTATTTCATTTTCATTGGATGTTTTAAGTCAATAAATTCTTTTGAAGAACATTCGAAATTTGATTTTATGAAAATATTTGATTTCGGAATAAAATATTACTAACGATTTATATTTATTCTTGAATTATAATTATTGTGAAGAACAAAAGCAAATCTAAATTTTCAGAGCAACATCTACCAGTTGCCGGGAACTCTTTCAAATAATTGTTTAAAATCAGTAAATTAAAATATATTTATTCAGAACAACCACTGAGTATACACTCGTGATTGATTCACTCTGTTTATATATATAATGACTTCCAGCAGCAATATCACAATTATTGTTGTACTAACATGGTGGCATGCAGCACAGCTCATTTATAAAAAGCATTTTTCTACACAACAAACATTCAAATTTGCATAACCGTATTTTCTACTCTACCGTATTTTCAATTCACGGTTATAATATATATTAATTAGTAATAATATTAATAAAAACAATTCCTTCAATATTACATTTATTTTCAATCTTTAATTTCCTCGAGAAAATAATTTTATAAGAAAAGGCAGAAGTCTAGTATATTTTAGGCTTCACTAGAAATGTTTGCATATTTTGAAGCATGAATATATTTAAAAGTTGACAGGATAACATGAATTGGCTTAGGATCATTAATGATAATCAAATCTTTAAATTCTTATAAAATAATAAATTAATTAATTAATACAGATTTAATACATAAATTTATTAGTGCAAATTTCGCAAAAAATAAGGCTCTCTCTTCAAGGAACTCTAGAATACTTTCTATTTGTCCAAATGAGGTAAAATTTGAACTATAGATAATTCAAATAATGGACTAGTCTTTTATTGGATAAAAAATAATTAATATAAGAATCAGCTCACAGATGGAGCTGTAATATTCATAAATAATTTTAAATAATGTAAAAAGTAGTGGTAAAATTATTTAACATTCAACAGCATGCTGTAATCGCAGAGTCATATATTCTACATTCAATCGGATTAAGTCTTTCAAAATATCCAAAACATGGAGCTTAATGCTGTCTAAATTATTTTGCATATTTTGGACTTTAGTAAGGAAAACCTCACCAAAAAATTCAAAGATTTTTTTCAGCATTCGAAGAGGTCATGCTGAATGTAAATGAATAGCTGATCATCCTTGTATCCATGAAATACTATCTTAGTATTTTCTATATACTATGATCAATGTGAGATGTTACAGATTCTACTTCAAAATGATGTCCAGAAGGCATCAATAAGGCTGAAGTTGTTTGATTATAAAATCACTCATTTTTTCCCGATACTGTTTTCCTTTCACGAAATAAACGTCGATTCAATTTGCAACATCTCTTTAAAAATACCGTTCAATGATAAAGACAGTCTTAAAAATGCTGTACTATCTCTTTTTCAGAATCCAAAAGTTGATAAAATTTCCTTTGCCCGAATTCAACAATTGTGGGTATAAACTTGCTCATTGAAGCACTTCTTAGGCAAGTCCATGACCAAATGACGTTAAACCTCATTCAAGCAAGGAAATGAAATGCAGAATTTTCAACTGGAATTCTGAATTTCTTTTTTAAGTTTAAGATACGCAAGCTTAATTTGGTAAGAAAAACATGTAACAATACATTGTAACATTTTTGTGCAATGGATACTGTTAATCTAATATAAGTAACTGACACCTTTATAGTACGTACCTTGCGATGACCAATTGAGGGCGTCAACAACCGAGGTCCGAATAGTCCAAGAGTTTCAAATTTCAGTACCATTTTAGTATATAAGGCTTCTTATGACATTATATCACATCTTATCTATTTCTTAAGATATATTCATTTACAACAACAATAAACACCCGGTTCTGGAACAACAATATTACTGGAATGATCTTTACATGCAATGGATACATGGCGTGCAGAAAAATAATTAATTCTCACACCGAATCTGCCTACTTTTTATCTTAAGAATAATGTCAAAGGCCATGTTATGTAACGCAATTTTTTTTCAATAAATGCTAATGAATACCTTTTGCACAATAACTCTGCATATTTGTGAATTATAGCAATTATTTTATTTAATATTTATCGGGTGGATCATTTGAATTATCTGTAGTTCAAATATTACCTCATTTAAACCAGTAGAACGTAATCTAGGGTTTTCTGAAGTGATAAACTGTTTTCTTACGAGCCTTGTAATAATTCAACAATCTTTTTTCAGGGAAACTATCAAATTAAATACAAAAGATTATTAATAATTTCTGTGCTTCTTGGTTTTAACCATAATATCAAACTTTCATGAAGAACTAATGATACGCTGCTGGAATAAGAGCTACAAGTGGAATCATTGTTATCTATTAGTGTTTTCTCTTTGTGTCGGCTAGAAAAAAAGGAAATGTCACGTTAATCAATTTATGAAGATAATTTCAAGTTAAGCTGCCATTTCGATGGATATATTCAATAATGCCATGACCTAAAACAATAATCACGTGAAACATCATACATATTCCGCAACTGATGGCCCGAAGTGAACAAGAAAAACGTATCAAATTTAAAATAGCAATAATATAATTGAAATTTATTGTAAACCTCGAGATCAGTGGTGGTTTAGTTATACCAACCAAAAAGTTGTTATCTTTGATAAGATATATTCTTAATGTAGCATTGGTAAACTGAAATTTCTGGACATATTCCTACCCAAAGTACCAATCAAGGGATCATACACTGAGTTCAATAGTGAAATTATATATATCATTAGCAACCAGCATTGGTTGATTGATGCCAAATTGACTCATCCCTGTATAGGACATACACGTTTTACTCACAAAATTGCTTTTGGACAGGCAACACCAAAACGCTATAAATGTCGTGTAGATATGACCATTAAACATAATCAAGTGATCATCTTTTAATTCCTTTCCTTTATACTTTTAAAAATCATCTTCATTAAAGTTACAAGACATAGTGAGTGAAAAATTCCATCCAAGTATTTATAAATTTTAAAAAACCATTGATTTTTATTGTTGCATTTAGAATTTTTTAACTTCTTTTCTAGCAGTTCAATTCACATCGATCCATTATAACGTTTGCTTTTATGAATCAGCATTTCATTTATAAATTCATTAACTTTATACATTCTTGCGTTATAATTTTTTATACCGTTTTCTTTTATATTTTATCATGTGTGTTTTTAAAAATGTATTTATGTTTTTTTTTGTTTTTTTTCCATTTGCTTGTCACAACATAATCAAACATGGCTCTTGCGCCAAAACACGGAACAACAAGCAGCCAACTATAAAAGGACAGGTATCAAAACGTTCCAGATGAACCTACGTTATGTCGACGGATTTCAGTGTAAATAGATTTGAGTCAAATAGATAAATAAGATAACTGAAATGGCCTAAGGCTAAGTAAGTATTAATTATTATATTATAGTGCCTGTAATATCAATATGCATGCCTTGATTATAAAATACAATAAATTAGTTTTTTATTTATTTTACACTGTTTTTCTTTTTCAAAGACTATTGTAACTGTTACATAAGCATCTAAATATTTTGCAAAAGATTTCAAAATGAATTAGCCTTTAAACGACAATATCAATACATAACTTAATATGCAAAATAACGAAAATAATAACATTTTTTAAATATAAAATCTCCAATTTTTTACTTCATTTATACTTCGTTCAATCCAAATATATAGAGAAACAGATAAAATAAATGAAATCACTTTAAAGAAATTGCGTCTTTAATACATAGTTATTTTAAACATTTATGGCTATCCTGCAGAATAATTGGATTTATTTTCTAGTCTATTTCAAAAACTTCTCATTTATATATATTTGTTCACATTCTTCAGAATAATTATAATTTAAGTTCCAATTTTTTAAGGAAATCAATTATCATAATCAAATCTGAAACTTGCGATAAAGCAAGAATAAAATTAAAAGCAAGAAATAATTACATTCTACAATAATAATATAAATTAAATCATGTAGTCGATAAAAATCTACGGATGAAATCTAATTAAATGATTTCAATTATGACTAACATTTTTTCCCTCGACGTTTGTACTTACTGGCTTAAATTATTTATTCAATAAATATAAGTGAAAATGATAACATCCGATGTTTTTTTCCATATATTAATATTCAGATTCCATTTGTAAAAAGTAATCTTAAGTTGCCCAATAACAATTTCATAATGTTCGAAGTAATTATGTCAACGACGCCATAAAAAAATGTTATTTAATTGCAGGCCTCGTTGTGGCGAATAGCTAATAAAAATTTGTTTTCATATCCCTAGCGTTTATGAGAGTGCATTTTGAGCAAAAAAACACATTTTTTCCAGCGGTTTTATGGCTACCATATAATTATATCCGTCATTGTCGATTTCTTTCTTTTTGGTGTGTCATATTAAATGAAAGTAATAAAAAAAAGTTAAGCCTCAGGAGCTCTTCTGTATTCTTATTAAAGTAAAATGCATCTAATGAAGTCTGTCTTGCAATAAAAGTAATACGAAGATAATATATCGCTACTGAACTTTTAAAATTAAAGTAATCGAGAAATCATCTGCTAGATTATTTAAATTCTAAATATTTGAGTATATTCTAAGATTTATATTTTTTAATCAAAAGGTTATGCTAGCAAATGTTGAAACTGAAAGAGATAAATTTTATTAAACATTTAAACAAGAGACAAATATTCAATTTTCTATAACATTAAATAAATATTTTTTATGCCCATTGGAAGGTAATGCAGATTGATATCCGTGAAACACATCAAGCATCTTCCGTTCTTGTTTTGCGATCCATATCGCTGTTCCTTTTATTCGACACATATTAACTTCATAGCCAAGTATAATCCTAATCAAAATATATAAACTAAATATTATTTTCCTTGCTTAATATCTTATATATTGATATAATTAATTTATAAATAATCTAAAAACCCTGATAAAAATAGTCTCAGAAGTTTTTCTTGTTTAAAAATAAGAAGAAAAACGCGAAAAAGATTTATAACTCTATCTATGTTTCTACTTAATGAATGTGGGTGTAATTTGGTGCTAGACTCCATAGATTATCACATTTTACCTAGGCGTATGAAACATGGTGCCTACCTAATTTTGAATGCTGGGATACGCACTTCAAGGCGATCTCTATAAAGTGTCAATCAAAATTTTAATTAATAAGACCATGATTTGGTGTTTCAATGGAAAATGTTACAAATTTCATGCAAAATTCAAAAGTTATTTCAAACTTAATTCCAAGAAAATCAAGACACAAAATGATTATTGTAGTATTTTAAAATTCACAGCATTTTTTAACAATACTTATTTTCTGCAGTACATTTCCTAAGTTTAATTAATTTAAAAAAATTAAATTATGCAAAACAAATTATTTAACTTTTGTAATGAAATTAACATCATCTTTTTTCTTCCTATTGTTATTTCATGTTTTTCTCAACGTTGTTTTATTGATTATCAGATTATGAGGAATTGGCTTATTTCTTCCTGTTTAGTAGATTTCAACATAATCAAACTTTGATATTTCTGATTTTTTTTTTTTTTTTTTGCTGACAATTTGTTTTATAAATCGCTTATAATTTTTTTAAAGCTATTTTTTTTGGAAATTACATAAATTTTTATATTTTCATTTATATATGCTTTAATACTGTTCTACATTTTTAAGTGTAAGTTTTTGATTCCTATTTCTCAGTGAAAATGTTCTTGCGAATAACCTCATTAAACTCTAATGCATATTTTTTATTCAAATTTAGCATTAGAATTTTCCAATTTTATTCGTCAGACCCAAATATTTAAAGAATAAATAGGAATATGGCTCATATTTTAGAAAATAATAAATAAGATTATAACTCAAGATTTAAATTCTATTAAATTAATATAACTCAATATTTTTGCCGAATTTTAACCAAATCATTTGATAAACCAACAAACTGAAAAATAATGCAATGCCCCGTTGATTTCCTTTAATTGAAAGTAACTTAACCATACCAACAGTTATTTACTTTGAAATACTGATTATAATTTTAAATTAAAAGAAATTTTAATTTTTAAATTTTATAACAAGATTGCAAGTATGCATGGATGATTGCAAATAAAACATATAAACATATATGAGTCAGTTAATTCTATATAAATATTTGACTTTGCAAAATATTTTACCGTGTATCATTCTTAGATTTCGTCATATGCTTAAGAAAATATTACTAACTTTTATAAATGTTATTTTAAACATGCAACCGTGGGAAGATGAGATTGATAAAATCATGTAATTCTCAATGTAACGATATTTGAGTATGGAGTAATATTTCTTTTAAACGAACTGACGCCTTTAATTAATTTAACAAATCATAAGTTTACAGAAGAAAAATAATACATCAAGTTTTCAAAATGACGTAACTATGAATTTTTTATATTGTTTAACTTAGCAGCTGTTACACGAATATAACAGATTCTCAGGAGAAGAATTTTTTTCTACATTTCTTTGTCACAGAGCGCTACGAAAGTAATACTTTGCATATTATTACAGTTACTTTTGAAAAAAGGTGAATTACCATTTGGAATTCGAGGTGTTAATAGAACTCTGGAAACGATTTGATTTAAAATTTGATTAGAAACTACGCTATCGATATTAAAGCCTGTATCCCAATAACCTGTTCTTTACATCTTTTAATTACCGTGTTTACCTATTTTTGAACACATAGATTCCTTCTGAAGACATATCTTTAAATATCTGACAGTCTAATATTTATGCACCAAATTCTATCCAACTAGCATAAAGCGTTTTTGAGTTATCGAGTTAACAAATAGATAGTCATATCACTGACCTCCGACACGCCACTAAAACACACGGATAACCAAAAATTAAATAACCGGACCGCCGCTACAGCTAATATTATACTACTATAATTAAGTCCTAAGAGCCATCAACGGCCACGTTACAACCCACCCCGTAGGGAGTACGTCCCGTCATCGATGGGAGGGAGAGAACCCCCAACTATTATTGTACCCACCGGGGTGGCGAGATCGAACCACAATACCGGAAATATCCTCATTTTGTGGTCCCCACCCCTGGGGGGGGCTAACAAATATATAGATATAATCTCCAAATTGTGCTTTTCAAACTCAAGAAATTATGAAAAATACAGATTCTTCAAAATCCGAATTTCGAATTTTTGAATCATATTTTCTCTCAATAAATAAATTTACTATATATTATTGCACGAAACATGTTTATACTAATCAACACGTTTAATAAGTCTTTTGTTGAAATGAGTCCTCTTAATAATTCTATGATTATCTCTGTGTATTTGTTTCATTACAGATCATCATTTTTCATGGATTAAATTAAAAATTTAGCCTCAAATGTCTTAGAGGTGATATCGAAAACATATTTGTTATGTGTTTTATTTCTGCTCTTTAATGTGGAAGACAGAAATAAGCATGATCGTTCTTTACTTTAAACAAAAGAAGAAAATTGCTCGTTAAAATATTTGATGGAATAAGGAAATCGATTTCCGTTTCATATAGTGAAATGCAAATATTGTAGTGAAACATACTTATATCTCAAAACTAATTATATCTAGACTAAAGAAAATTACAGCAAATGAGTTTGTACTTTTGAAAAGCTAATTTGCTGTTTAAACTCTAATAGAATGGGCAAACATTAAAATCTAGCTTATTTTTAACTAATTAAAATTTCAAGAAAATTCATTCAGACACAAATTCGTGCCTGTTGAAGCTCTAAGTCATATAGTTTGATTTGTAGAGCTGCAAAACAATGTTCATCATAAAGTAAGTAGATTTAGAGTTCCCGAAATAGAACGCTTTTCAAATCTACAAGATACTTTCAGTAAGCTTACGGCATACGTAAGCTCAACTTTTGATATGATAAATGCGTCACCACCAAAGTATGCATGCATGTATCAATATATATATAGATATATATAATATTTGAATACAAATTTGTTTCATCTTTTCCTTTAGTAGTATTTTTTAAAAGAAAAAAATTGAATTTTTCATTGTACATGTTATGTATTTGTAAAGATGGAATTTTGTAATTTATTTTCTTGGAGTTTTGTGTAATTCCAGGCTTTTAATTTTAATGATTTATAAATTTAGTCATATCTTAATTATTAACTAAGGCGAATTTTAATCATACATGAGTGACTTCATTCGTAGAGAGTTTTATAAAAATATTGATCTGAAATTAAGATTTAATCTAATTAAAATAAAAACGAATTGCTGTTTATAACACTGAATAAAAAGATGATTCTGAAAACACTGCGTTAGTTAAATTTATTGATATATTTGAGGAAAATCTGCATCGCAATATTTTTTCTTTAATGTAAATATGCAGAATAAAGAAGTACAGAAAATAAAACTTAGTAAATTAATAAGTCATATAAATTCTTTTAATCAAAGGAAAATGAAAATCTAGAAAGATTACTTGCACAAACAGAGAAAAAATATTACATGTTCATTTGTACGAAATTCCACTGCCATAGATTTTTTTTTTTTGTAATTTGATAAAAAAAATTCCAGAAACTTTATTATTTTTATATTTTATAACAAAAAAAATAATGATTTGCTATTATCTGTGTTGCAATAACATAGGCTTATTGACATAAGCTGCCGTCGTTGCTCGTCTCCCCGTGACCTCCGAGAGGTCACAGTCTCCTCCATGTCCCGAGTTCGAGCCTGGTTGTTTTCTTCCCTGTGCTCTATCTGCAAAGTGTGTGAAAGTTCCCCTTTGTAATAAAGAGTTGTGCAAGCGAATGTGTGAGTGTCATCTTCATATGAGATAGAAGTCAGACGTTTGCCCTCAGAAGCTACTGCACACTCAGCTGAAATCGCTAACAGATCGTCAGCGGATTTTCAAAAGTGTCATAAGTAACAAAAACATAATTTTTTATTCAATAAGTAGTTCTTATTCAATAATTATGTGCATTGCAGTTTTTTTCTCAGTTTGAATGGGCTGGATTTTTAAAATTCGTCTTTGAATTATGCTTTGAGAAAAACTAAAAAATCAAGCAAATGGGAAAATATTTTTTATAGTGTAATTATCTGTATCCTCTTATGAAAGATAATACCCCTTTAATTTGAATTAACAATCACAGAATTAACACTTTCTGTCTAGAGAAAAAATTCTGAATTAACTTAAATTTACAAGCTGGTGGAGATAGGTGCATTATTACTTTGGATTCATCATTTTTTTTCTCAAAATTTATTTTACCGTCAAAAACAGCAAATTGTGTCAAACATTAAAACAACAACATCGGCTTATCTAGAATATTTCGCTTCAATACAAAAAGAAGAAAGAGAATTTCCAATTTACTCAAGACTAAAGATGCACATAAATTTTCATTAACATTCGGCGTAAAATATTGTGCCATCATATTAATCATTGCAGAAAGGGGAATGCCGTAATCATTACCTATAAACTATTCAAACAAACGGAGATAAGAACTAATTATTTTTGCTTTCTGACGTTACTTTCAACAGGGAAGCTTTATCTGCTAATCACTCGAATGAAAAAAAATCCAATTGAAATAAACGCTGCTTTTTGGAATGAAAAACTGTTTGAATTACACTTCTAATTACTAACGTATACACGTCACGCTAATTCTGCTAAAAGTCTTATAAATGGATGGCTAATTGGAAAAGCAATATGTATCATTTACATTTAAATATCTCTCTGCTTTGTCTCAAATGGAATAAATTTTATGACTCTCATAAACATGTCAAGTATTATTCTTATAAAAATATTTACTCGGCTATAAAAATAAAGACTTAAAGTATAGTAATACTTAAATAGTTAAGCGTGTTGATTTCCTTTTTCCAATTTATGTTATTACTTACATTAGGTACTTTATTTTTTGTCTTCCTTCATTTCATTATATTTGAAGTTTGATTTTATGATTCGAATAACTACTTTGGGTTTTTCTTTTATTTTCGGAGAAATTTTTATTTCTTTTCTAATCTTTATAAAGGTGATATAAAAGAAAAATTAGATAAATAAGTAGCAAATTTTAATAAGCAATAGTATTTTAAAATTTCAACATTTACAAATTTAAAATCTTCAATAAATATCTATATATAATAAATTAATTTCTTTCTAAATAGTTTCAATATTTAATGAGCATTAATCCTACAAATCCGTACTTCTGATATCGCTTCGATCAACAAGGGCCTAACTCGACCATTTTGGCTAGGTTAAATGAGTTTAAGGGGTGAAACGTATTTCTTGATTATCATTCATTTAAACTCATTAACCATCCGAAAGCGCCTGTGTCAGACCTGGTATCGGAAAGAGCGATATCGGACTGTCAGGGCTTATAGGGCTCAAAACACAAATAATTCAATACCAGGTATATTAAGTGAAATCAGCTTAGAATATTTTTTTCCTATGAATAGAGAATCTTCTTGTTGAAATTTTCTTAATCAATCAGTCCTATTTTTATATTAAAACTATACCCAGCAAGCCCGTTGTGTTGCACTTCAAAATCTTAAGATTATAAATTAAAATTTACAGAATGATAAGACAAGCTGGATACCATTAGAAGTAATACATAACTGATACCCCATGTGTACTGAAATTCTAACCAAATTTATACTGAGCATCCAGCCAGTCACATACAAATTCAGCCTTTGTATGTGATTGGCTGGATGATCAGTGTAGAAAAGTATATAAAGTGAGGGGAATCCAGTTCGATGACCGCCGTAATTGACAGATTTGAAACGTTAGAATTCTTTCCATTGGACTATATAAGGAATTCGTTTAGATACCAAGTTATTACAAGATATAGCTTAGTTTTATCTTAATATAGTTTATTATCTAGAAATCACGTGTGTGTAGTAAAACTGGAGTCATTTCATAATGTGAACATGCATACTTCAATTTACGCTGTGATGTTTTGATCATCATCATTTGAAAATATATACAAATATCGATGTTCATATTTTCAATAAAGGTTTTATCTTCACCCGAAATGTTGTCACGCACTTATTTCGAATTTCTCCCACAGTTTATGGCTCGAGGAAATATAGTTTGTTTTGGCACGGAATAGAAAAAATTTGCCTGTTCTCGAATTGAGCGGTTATTATGGGTAATTTTTATAGCGCATGCATAATTTTAAAATGCAGAAATGCAAAAATGCAATAATGCATCAAAATTTTGTAAAATGCATCATCATTTTCTATGCAAAAATGCATCAAAATTCAGCAGTGAAAAAAGGTTATCATATACATAAAACGGTTATCTGCTGTATTATTAAGTTATACAAAACAACATAATACTTATAATTCGTGATGAACAATTACTCATCTATTCATATATATGTGTGTTTGAAAAGAAATAGAAGAGCGAATTAGAATAATGTATTATATATTTTTTCGAAGACCTGGACTGACTATAAATATTTATTTTGCCCGTCTCTGATCCACTTATGTGCAGTTGACCATCACTCAACCACTGTACGAAGACGTGTTCGACAATATGTGTGTACCATTGCAAGAAAGATATTTTTCAATTTTTTAAGTACTCTTAGACCTCTTATCTAAATCTGTCAAATAATTTATCCTTAATAAAAGATATTAAAATGTGTGTTCAATATGTTAGGGTTCCTTTAAATAATATAACTCTGGGGCATTGACAAATCAAATTTATTTGCTGTATATAATAAGTCGATGATGTAAATTCTAAGAAACCAAAAGTTCACTGATTTGCAATTCAATGTATGAAGAAATAGGGGGTAAAAATACTTGCCAGAGATCTTCAGAGAAGACTAAAAACTTTTATACATACTTACCAATTTTCAAACACTAAGACCACTTTTGGAGAATTAAACACATAGACTCCTTTAAATGTTTTCTGGTAACTACACTTACCTAATTTTAAGTAATTTACACCAACTTTATTCAATTTTGTAGTTAGAAATTACGGACTTGCTTTGGATTCAAATTCAATTGTAATTTAAATTTGTTTGAAGTTTATTTTACATTTTATAGGTCTTTTAGGTTGGATCACCTGCATTACATAAAATTAAAGTTTTTGCAAACTGATGCAATTTTATCAACAACATCTTAACTTCGTTTTTCGTATAGAAAAAAATAGGCAAAAATGCCAAAAATTACAGCATTCAAATAGCATAAATATAACAGAATATCTAAAAAGAAGTCAAAATATACATAAAATCATTCACAATAATATTCCAAATTTCAAGAAACTCCGACTTTTCAACATTTTTTTAAAATTAATGTTGAATAATAAATAAATGTAATAATAAATATTGATAATCAAATATAAGAATAGACATAAGGAAGAGAATGAGTGATGTTTCACTTCTGAAAAGTTTTCAAGGAGTTAAAATTTAATGACAAAAGCTGGAACTTAATACATTTACGAAATCTCTCACACCCTCATGAACGAGCAAAGATAAACATACTCACATCTTTTGAATTTAAACGATATTTAATTAGGGACTTGATGTATTTCTGAACTTCTAAGGAGCTCAATTGAATGCTAAGACCTTATTATACACTTATTATTTTGAAATACTTTTTGAGCCCTCATTAAAAGCCTTTTGCAGATGGTAAGCATATATATTTCAGAACTATAAATTTGTTTTTCCAAAAAGTTTTTGAAGTCTGTTTCGCTTGTCGTTTACTCTCTCACCAATACTTTACTTCAATAATAAATTTTATTGCTAACCAGAAAAGAAAACATTTTCTAAATTCTAAGATTAAAAGATAAAAAATGTAGATATTATTATTGAACACTATCTGTAATTTATAGGATGGTTGGCCAAAGATATTTGCATTTCAAGAAGTCAACATAATATAAAATTTTGGTATAGAATGTTTAAATACCAATTTGATAAAAAGACGGCATCTTCAAGTACAAATTTACTAAAACAACTTTGGGTATTTAACATTGTTAGTAGTTAGCTAACCTACTAATTTGGTCATTTTTCTGTAAGATTCCAAATTACCAGAAACAGTCAATTTGGCTCCAGTAGACACTGAATTTAATATTTCTTTACTATAAAATGTTTATATATTACATGAGAAAACAGAATATTTTGACGATCTCATATATATTTTCCTTTTATAAGTATGAAAATGCAAAAGAAAAATGTAGACTCCGTAAAATATAAAATCATTTAAAAAAGTCATTTCGACTTTTGATCATCGGATATTAAATCAATCTCTTATTGTGTTAATATGTGAAACATTTTAAGCGTTAAAGATTTTGGAAATTTTCATTCCCTCTCTAAAAACTGTATTTTTAGGGAAATTTAGTACGTAGTATAGGAAAATCATTTGATTCCTATTAAATTTATATGCAGTCCGGAATTTGAAAAGACGTTCAAATAATGAAGGTATCCTAGTTCTGTAGAAAAATTAAAAAAATTAGTATATGCTTATTCAGCAATTTTCCAAAAATAGTAAAAGCAAGTAATATTTTCCCCAACAACCAATGAAAGGCACATATTTTTTAAAAGGAGAACATAATTTAATATCCAATTCTTGAAAGTAATTTTTCAGAATTACAGATTAAATTACGTTTCCATTTAATCTGTAATGTTTTAAAATTAAATGTTAAAATATTACAGATTAAGGTTTTAATTCATGTTTAAACTTTTATGTAATGTTACATTATTAAACATGAATTAAAACATTTTGTTTATTATTCAACTGAAAACACGATTTTTCACTTAATGTGTTTTCCATTCTTCTTACTAATTTTTTCATCATTAGAGTTTAATCATCACTTTAAATATTTTTAATAATCCCAATTTTAAAAACGGAAATTTTATGATAATTTTTAATAAAGAAAGCATATTAATTGCAATAGCAAAGTATGCTTTGATAGTGATTAAAACCAATGAAAAAAAGTTTTATCTATGTGCCTCCTTACAGAATTTCTAATATGGAGATATTTCTTTCAATAATCGCTTATTTATGTCTTTAAATGAAAATAAGGATAATATTTGAAAGTACAGTTGGATAAAAAATTAACTATAGTTTTTGGAGTACTTTAAATGATTAATTTTTCCCCTCCTACACATAGAACATTCAACTGAAGTCTTTGAGAAATTCAGAGATCATTTGATATAGTTATAATCAAGCGAGAGCATGATTTGTATACGTTAGGAAATTTGTAATAATTGAAGGCAACAACGGAAGCTCGAAATTGAGTAGGCAATATTTATCAAAAAATTTATCGCATATATTTTTTACCTGCTTCTATGATATTGCATTATTATTACGTAAGCTTGTTTGAAAGCGGAAGCGTTTATAAAAAATTGGCTTGCTTTTACCAGTATTTCATCATTATTATGCATGCTTCTTTGAAACCAGATGCGTTTTTAAAACGTTGTTCTGCTCTTATCAGTATTGCGTTATTATTAAATATGCTTCTTTTCGTGGAATGTAATTTTTTGAACCCGATTGAAGATTTGAAACCCGATTGCGCTAAAGAATTATCTGTTTTCGACAGTAGCGTGTGGTAAATCTTTTCTATGAGAAAATTTGTCTGACCAAATCTTCTTAATTATCTCACTTCTATGGAAATGATAATAAATAAAAACAAAAAATAAGCCTTACTGTACTCTTAGACTATAATTTAAAAAATCATTTTGACCTCATTTTCTACATATGCAGAGAAAATGCTTTTCTAAAATAATTTTAAGCCAGTGAATAGAACACGACAGTCGAATAAGATTAAAAATATCACTTTTACTAAGGATAAATAATTATAAAATTGATTGATATGTGTCTGCTAATTAGTAGTCAAAAATTTGAAAACGGAAACCAATATAACGGAAATGAGATCTCTCTAATGTCTAAAAATATT